>CM050211.1:34723649-34806149 GCA_027475355.1 Coilia nasus
TTAATGTTTGTGTGAGAGAGTGTTTACACGACTAGACTGCAGGCGTTTGTTTGTGTGTGTGTGTGGTTGTGTGTGTGTGTGATTGTGTGTGTGTGATTGTGTGCCTGTGTGTGTGTGTGTGTGTGTGTGTGTGTGTGTGTGTGTGTGTGTGTGTGTGTGTGTGTGTGTAAGTATGCAAGAGGGACTGAGCAAGAATGTGTGAGGATGTGTGTGTGCAAGAAGGAATGCTAGCCAGTATGTGTATGTATAAGTGTGTGTTTACAGATGCTTGTGTGAGGGAGGGTGTATTTACATCATTGTGTCTGTGTTTTGAGCAGATGAGGCAAAAGCTCTTCAGATTGGTTGGAGTGTGTGTTTATATGAGACAAACTGTATGGTCTGTGTGTATGTGTAAGTGTGTGAAAATATCTGTGTGTTTGTGTGTGTGTGTGTGTGTGCGTGTGTGTGTGTGAGAGCGAGAATATTTGTGTGTGTTGAGTGTGTGTGAGAGGAAGAGGGAGTTCAGGGAGGGATTCTAGTTGGCCTGAAACAGAGGGAGCTGAACTAGAGACAGGATGGAGAGTCCTGAGGATTCTGGAGGGGAGAGAGTGGGGTGTGGGGGGCATTTTTGACTTCCTCTTCCTGTAAGATAACCCTTTCCTGTCCGCATGCCAGAGCAAAAAAATGTATGAAAAAGAAAAACATGACAAACAACGTCCACAGTAATGAAACATTACCATTTCAGCATTATGGCTGCATGCTGACCGCACTAATCTGAGAATCATATATACATAACTGGTGTACAATGACATATAATACAAAGTGTATTTATTTGAAGTACCGTTTCATGTTGTTAAAAGAGAAAAACATCAACACTGTCAAGTTGCATAGTCTTTACACCTTGTTTTTATGCAGTCTAATTGTAACCAATATACTCAGAGTATACTCATGCTCACTCCCTAATCACACCATAGTGAATTTTGAAACATTGCTAATGATCTGACATGTTATGTTAAAGTTATCAGAGGTGCCAACTTTCAGTACTTAATATAAATAACAAGGTCATTGCATAATGTAGCATGTGTACAATCATGAGGCAGAGTTTTCCAACAAGAGCTTCACCCTGGAAGGTGAGTGGACTAAAATTCAGTGTAGAGGCAGCCATTGAAAGCAAGATTGAATACACATGGGTGTTCCCTTTAGTAAAGCCTACAGCTCCCCCTGCTGTCTGTATGAGGTTGTGCAGAGAGAGGCACTGATTTACCTCATGCACATATTCAGCGGTGAAAAAAATCCAGCTTCCAAAAGTAAAAAGGCACCATGTTTTTAATCGATGTATTTACCAAACCTTAATTTTGAACTGTTAAGCCAGGTGGGTGAGGCTATTAGTGAAAGCACCTGTTGTAAGTGCACAGATAGAACAAATACATGGCATAGCTTTTTCTTCCTGAAGCTGCAGATGTTTACCTCTGGCAAATGTAATGACTTGCTCAATTTAATTAATGCGAGATGTTTTTGAACTCCATGTAAGAACATAATCTCTCTTCCATATGTTTACAACGGTATTTGTTTCTGCACGTATTTTGTGTCAAAGATGTGCAGTTGTTAAAATGATCTATGGAAGTCATATATCTTTTTTCTCCACCAAAAAAAATATTTAGTCACAGTGAGATTTACTGGTTTAGTTGTTCATATATAGAAAGTTAATGTTGAGTCAGTCAGTGAACGTCAGAGTAGTTTTAATCATTAGTGGTTGAATGAGCTTAATTATTCAACATTTCAAACACATACGTGCACACACACACACACACGCACGCACGCACGCGCACACACACTTTACAGAGAAGCCCTCAGTCTCCCTGAAGCAAAGACTCCATTCTTCTCATGCCCAATTTTCCACATCAGAATCTGCAGTTCTCATTGTTCACCAGCAGATGGGGGCATTGAGCTTCCAGCTACTGAGCTCCGTGCAGTAGGCCTGTACACTCCCTACCACACGGGTCACCGTGTATATATATACAGTACTGTGCAAAAGTCTTAGGCAGGTGTGAAAAAATGCTGTCAACTAGGAATGCCTTCAAAAATGGAAGTGTTAATCATTTATGTTCCTCAATGAACAAAATGCAGTGACTGAACAAAAGAGAAACCTAAATCAAATGAATATTTGGTGTGACCACCCTTTGCCTTTAAAAGAGCATCAATATTTCTAGGTCTATCTTTTTAGCCATCCACATGTCTAATGTTAAAACAACCACAAGGCTGAAAGGACTTAAGGCATAAGATGGGCATAAGTTGGTTTTTGACAAGTGTTAGGCAGGTGTACACAAAGTGTACACACACAGGGGTACACACAATGTCAGGGATTTTGCAGGATTATAGTCAAGTGTATGATCAACCAATTACACCAAATTGGTTGTATATGTCAGGAAGCATACATCCACAGAGGATCTGTGGTAGTTCTTCAAGATGTTTGGCGCAAGCTACCAGCCAAGTTCCTTCAAAAACTCTATGCAATACACCTAGAAACACATCACTAGACATTGTGGCCCCCCTGACAGAAAGTAATTTTGGGCCCCCACCCCAACCATATGGAAGCCCTCTGTGGGCCCCTGTGAAGCTCTGGACCCCCTGAATTATCCTAATCTACCCCCTTTATTGGTGCCTCTGACTGTCGGTCTTACAGTAAAGCCACACCAGTGGATAAACCTTTTCTGTATCAGGGGGGTGGCAAAGTGCAGTTGGCCAGGCACCCACACCATAATGTGGGGACCTGGGTTTGAGTCAGGCTCGAGGTCTGTTCCACAACCTTCCCCATCTCTCTGTTCCCCAATCATTTCCTGCCAGTCTTCACTGTCCTACTTCATCAAATGCTACACAACCCAAAAATATAAAATATAAAATGTATTACTGTATATTGCATTATATTATATAAATGAATAACTCTTCTGTATCAAATATTAGACTGTCCTGAGCTTGAGCCTCCAAACTAAGCCCTTTCAGTTCCAAGCACATGCTGATGTAATACCAACGCCCCTGTCTGAAGACCTTCTCCCCCCAAAAAACTGAAGGGAAGTGAGTTAGCAGTCGACACGGGTGCAAACATCTGACTGCGTTCTGTGCTCGGATCTCCGTCACCGAGACCCGTTAGCGGAGGAGGTCCTGCAGGAGCGGCGGAGGCATTTGGTTTTCTCTTTTGCACCTCGTCCGCACGGAGGTCAGCCGCATTAGCAGCAGCAGGGCCTGACGGAGACCCACGTATGGCTGTCAGCCGGCCGAGAGGTGGGCCTGCTCCGCATACCTGCAGGATCACACCAGCCCACCACAATACCAGTGTCAGGGAGGGGCCAGGGAGGAGAGAAAGAGGGAGAGAGAGAGAGAGACAGAGAGAGAGAGAGAGGTAAAGAGAGAGAGAGAGAGGTAAAGAGAGAGAGACAGAGAGAGAGAGAGGTAAAGAGAGAGAGACAGAGAGAGAGAGAGAGAGGTAGAGAGAGAGAGAGAGAGAGGTAAAGAGAGAAAGACAGAGAGAGAGAGGTAAAGAGAGAGAGACAGAGAGAGAGAGAGAGGTAGAGAGAGAGAGAGAGAGAGAGAGGTAAAGAGAGAGAGACAGAGAGAGAGAGAGAGGTAAAGAGAGAGAGGTAAAGAGAGAGAGGTAAAGAGAGAGAGACAGAGAGAGAGAGAGAGGTAAAGAGAGAGAGACAGAGAGAGAGAGAGAGAGGTAAAGAGAGAGAGACAGAGAGAGAGAGAGAGGTAAAGAGAGAGAGAGAGGTAAAGAGAGAGAGACAGAGAGAGAGAGAGAGACAGAGAGAGACAGAGAGAGACAGAGAGAGGGGGAGGAGAGCGAAGGAAGTGGAGAAAGGGGGAACAGGGAGAAGGGGCGGAGAGAAATGGAGAAAGAGAGGAGGGGAGCTAGGGATGAGAGGGGGGTGGGAGAGAGAAGGAGTGGAGGGGAAAAGGAGAGGAGAGTGGCGGGGCTTTCCTTTGGCATTCAACCACACCCCAAACTTAGTGTAGAATTCTTTTTTTTGCATTTCTCTCTAAGAGCTATTCACAATTTTCTGATATATTATTTTGTTTTTGCTGTTTTATCTTAATGACATCTGTGCTAACGCAGCTACAAGATGTACTTTCTTGTCAGATTCAATTGTTTTGTATTACAACTGCATCTGAGATAAAAGCTGTAGATATTGCTGCAATTAAACACTTGAGTAAAACCCACTAACCCAGTTGTCTGCATCAAGTCAAGTCAAATAGGTTTCACCGGGACCAACTGGTAATACACGCAGCTGTTAAAACACAGCAGAGACAAGACATACACACTATTAAGAACCCCATACGCACACAATGCGCACACACATTCAGTGAGATCTACACACATACATACTCACACAGACGTGCCCACTCACACACGCATACACCCACCCACACACACACACATACACACAATGTGTGTTACACAATGTGCAAAAAGACAAAATTTACATAAAGCAAACATGCTAGACATGGCATGGCTGGTAACAGAGCTCTGTTAGCTAGGGGTTATGATTAGGATATTCATTATATAGATAAAACATGGTATATTAGCAGCAAAGAAAAGGTGTGAGGGTGCTTAGCGATGCATCGTGCTAGTGTGGGGGGAACTCACAGTAATTAGGGCCATATTGGGCTTAAAGATAAAACTATGTATTTAAATGAAGAAACTGGCACAGGACTATGCGACAAGTTGTGACGATATGAAACTCACACACTGCATGTGTTCTTCTCCGTGGGTGGGCATATCCCACAGGAATGTTTTTATGCAACAGAAGGATGCAAATAATTAAGATAAACAATTCATTATCATTTAATAAGGGCTCGTAAATGGAATAATTAAGAGCATGGGGTATAGAGGCAGTCCTTTGAAAGGGATATCGTCATCTGGCCATTGGACTGGACTGGCAGTGTGTGTGCTTGTAAGGGTGTGTATGGGTATGCTTGTAAATGTGTGTGTTTTTGTTTGAGCAGTTGCTGTGGTGGGAGACAGGTGTGTGTGTCCCATGAGAGGGTGTGGCAGCAGAGTGGTAATGTGTGGGGCCGGGGGAAAGAAGATACAATGTTTGAGTGTGTGTGTGTGTGTGTGTGTGTATGTGTGTGTGTGTGTGTACTGTGCATGCGTTTGTGTGTGTGTGTGTATTGCAATAGGAAGGAGGGTGTTGCTGGGTCAGTGAGAATCCGTTTAGTTTTGCAGGCCTGACAGTAGGCCTGTGGGATGCATTGTGTGTTAGTCCTCCGATACTATCAGCATACCCACCAGTGGCGCTTCTGGACTTGGCTAACAGTCTTTGCAAAGTAGACAGGTATGCTCCCCTTGTCCCTCTACGGACATGTATACGAGTCATTAGGCCTGTGTCACGGTGTTGGAAAGCTCTCAACAAAAGAGGCTTACCACCTCTTTAGAGGGGGCTTTCCACAATCACCATTTACAAGTCTCACACACTTTGTTTAGGACATGTAAGAAGGTAGCAAATTGTTAAGGGCTAATGACACATCGTGTTTTACAATGGACAAGCACAGGAGCCCCAAGGATTGTATGTCCCGTCTTGTCAGCAGGTTCGCCAAAGCTAAGCCCTGGACAACATTCGGGTTGGCCTTGACCACAGTTTATACCCTTTAAAGCCCACAGATTTTACTTGTCATCTCGTCTGCCCCATCTTCATATTGGGATAGTGCTAAATGAAAACGAACTACAAACAGAAACTGTTCAGCAATAAAGTAAGTTACAAGCTAACGCTTCATACCTTCAACAAAATCCTAAAGCTCATCCTGACAGAAAGATCTGTCTTCGGCCACAGCTGATGTTGTCAGGTGCCTGGTTAGCCTTGCTCTTCTGCCCCCGCGCGTAATGAGCTCAAAACAGAGGGATCTTTCCCGTTATCCTCTGCGCGACGGGTTGTCTGCGTTCGTTTGGATAAAGCCACGCGCCCGCCGTGGTGGATGGCACGGCACGCCGGAGGTATGTCTAGCACAGTGCTGAAAATAGAATGGCAGCTGTATGTGCCCTCGCGCTGAGCGCCGGTGCGCTCGCGGATTTAACACAATGAAAGACAGAGTATTGTCTCAGTCCACAGGGGTAGTAATACCCTTAAGCGTTTGTTAAACGACTGATTGGGTCGAGCAGGCAACTATGTGTTTCACCGTTAACGTTAGCATGACAGTGGGCAAGGGATGAGATTAGGAGTTTGTCCCAGGCATTATCCAGAGTTGGTTTTCCCTCTGCACGTATAGATTGATGGCCTTTGCGGGACTGATGCAGTTGCCGGGAGGCTTTGTGCTGTCTGCATGACTGTTATGTTATTTATTAGGAATTCATAGGGAGTCTGGCCAAGCCTAACACATGGCTGGTGATGTCACCTAGGGCTTATACTTTAAACACTGAAATGACTGAAGTCCCTATGGATTTTTTTTTTTGCCTTATTACCAAGTCTAGCCAAGAAAGATATTGTAAATTAGCAGGTCTTTGGTGTATATGCATATGAGTGTGTGGTTGCAAGGTGGTGTGAAAATCGAAGCAGGCTATGTGTGTGTGTGTGTGTGTGTGTGTGCACGTGTGTGTGTGCATGTGTGTGTTTCTGTGTGTGCTCGCCACCATCTCTCTCAGTCTAAGCCTTTTGGCATGTGCGCTAAAACAACTGTTACCCTTAACAGCGATCCCAGCTTTGATTCCAGGAATCCCCGTTTGTCTGGGTGCTCCATGGCACTTTTCTGGCTCTCTCTCCCCTGGTCAGCACTCCGGCCGGGAAAAGCAAGGGCCAGTTAGCGCCTGACTCTGAGAGAGGTCTGGCCCTCATCTGATGTATGTGTGCCAGATCTGTTTCATAAGAGTTTAATATGTGCATTAGGATTAGCTGTTATCACAGCAAGCCCAAGACTACCATTGGCTGCCCTGAGAAATAGAGTATGGAATGCAGAGCTGAGTAGACTTGTGTGCAGGACAATGGGACATGGAGTCTGATGAAGCAGTCACAGAAGTCAGATGTTCTCCTCTTTCCAATGGAAATCAACCAAGCAGCACAATCAGCACATGAGAGAGGGAGAGGGAGAGAGAGAGAGAGAGAGAGCGAGAGAGAGAGGTAGAGAGAGATTGGAAAGAGATTGGACCAGTTGAAGGTGTGAAAGAACAACTTAAGATAAAAAAACACAGAGACAAAAAAATTATGTTTATTACCTGGTTCTCTAAAATGGAATGAAATTCATTAAGAGTCAGATAAGGAAAATCTCCACATAACTGCTCCACATAACAATATTCAATTCAAACAGTATTTGCTCACAAATACAAATGTGCACATAGAGGATGCATTAAGACACACAGACACACACACTCCCTCTCTCCTTTTCTTTCTCTCTTCCCCTCTCTCTCTCTCTCTCTCTCTCTCTCTCTCTCTCTCTCTCTCTGACACACACACACACACACACACACACACACACAAGGCTTCAGTATCCATTCCGCCCCGTGCTTTATCGGCATGTGGGCCAGAGGCGCAGTGGGAGTGCAGGGCTACACTAGCCAGCCACCTTTCATTTGAAGAGCCCCCGTGCCCAGAATAGCTGCAGACGGCCCTGCTATATCTGCCCCTGAGCCGGGGAGCGTTTCAGCCATCAGCCCCACACCTCACCGTCTGGCAGCAGATAGGCGCTCTAAACAGCCATGATTAGAGCTGTCAGCCTGGCCCTGACAGAGTGCACCACTGCAGCCAAGCCAAACACTAACAAGTCTTGAGTTTTCTTCTTTTTTTTTGGCTCGTTGTTGTTCACCCTTGCTGCTGGTCATGTGTGCATTTTTTGCTACTATTGGAACAGTGGAAAATGTAAACATTTTCAACGTTTGTTTGATGGTGTATTCGAATTTTAGCTTTTTGCTTCCTTCAGTAGGGAAAATTCTCACAGGCCGCTGATTCAAGTTCTTGTCAGTCTGTGATAAACAGTGACTTGGGTGAACGAAGATGGAAACGCACAGTTCAGCGTCACTCCCCAGGCATTGTGGAAATAAATATGTAAGAGCCATTAATCATACGCATCCTGGAGAGAGCATGATGTAAATCTATCAAGGAGCAACCACCGGAGCATTTTTTCCACCTTTTAACGGACAGCTCTTCCCTAAGCAGCCAGTGATGCAGCAGCAAGTTGCATAGGACCAGGGCCAGGTTTAGGCCTAAAACAGTTAAGGTGCGATAGATAAAGCACTCTAACAATAGACTTTGTCATCAGTTATCTTTGTTGTCCAAGCACAGAGGCCTGGAGTTCTGGCAGGACCAAAAGGGCTGCTGCTGCTGTTGCTGGTTGGGTTGGCGCTGGTTGGGTTGGCGCTGGTTGGGTTGGTGCTGCTGGAGCGGGCTGACTGGCTGGCCGACTGGCTGCTCATGGTGAGGGGTGTATTCTTTGTCTATTTCAGGACACTATGAACCGCCACCTCCCCTTTTCCACATCTCTCTCTCTCTCTCTCTCTGTCTCTATCTCTCTCTGTCTCTCTCTCTCTCTCTCTCTCTCTCTCTCTCTCTCTCTCTCTCTCTCTCTCTCTAACCCCCCTTCAGCATACAAGGGCACATAGCTCAAGGTCAAACCCTTGGGGAGCGGAGTGTAAAAAGAGTCGTTCTCCTCCTGCATGCACACGCAGAATTACAGAACGGACACCGCCGAGCAAATGGGCCCCATCCCGTTCCCCGAGGACAGCCTTGATAGAGTCCTCTCGTTACCGCCGGCTTAATTTAATGCTTCTACTGGAAAGTTCTGAGGTCGACTGTGGCCAGTCGCTTTCTGAACTCGGATTTGGGTAAATGCCGTTTGGATTTGGTCAGAGTAGATAAAGGATTTGGTCAGAGTAGATAAAGGATTAGAGCTCCACTAAAGTTACTTTGATTCGTATTTGGTGAACTTTTTTTTGATTAATCTGATGCTTTAAATTGCAGACTATACCTTTAAATCTGCTAAAAGTAGAGAGACTTGGATCTAAACAGAAACATTACGCTTTGCGCTGTGCAAAGAGATTATTTTCATTTGCGAGTTTAAACAAAATATATGACCACACTTTACTTCCATACAAGTGAATATCATTAGGATAATAAAGACCAAAAAATAAAGTTATGGTTTTCAGTAATGTTACATCTCCCCTAATGTATGGAGGCCATTTGTAGGTGACAGATGCTGGGGTTGGAATGTCTCAGTTCACAGAATGCATCCACTGTACTTAAAGGGTGGGGGGCAATTAACAGGTTCCAACTGTTAGTGTAGGCAGAATCTTTTTTTGGAACAAAATTTTTGACATTCCTTCATATCCTTCCTTCTATGTTCTGGGCAGTGCCCTGCATCTGTTTTCAAAACCAAGCAAGTAACCTATGCCTATGTGCAAATATTCCACTAAAATCATTTGAACTTGTTCTTCCATGCACACCACATTAACATTTTATGGGAGCCCAAAGAAAAAACAAAATTGAAAATCATTCCCATCCTACAATGCTATGTTCATGAAAGAGATTATGTTAATATTATGAAGTATTTTTAGCGCAATGTTTAATGTCAGGCACTAAGGGAGCTGAAATATTATCTCTTAAGGCTGTGGCTTCTGTAGTGGTATACAATAGCCGACCCCCTGTTGGCGTCAACAACAAAAGAAGCTGTGAACAAGTCATTAGAGGGAGAGAGGAAGGTGCCACAACACGTGTGGCTATTTTATTAATTGAATACTTGTGAATTGTTGTTGGCTTCCAAGGGAAGGGCTATGGAGGAGTCTCAGCTTTCCCTAAAGCTCCACTTGGCCCATCAGTTGGGGCGAGGGGGTGTGACACCAGGTGTCAACGACTCTATAATGGAATAAATGGGCCAAGGGAAAGCAACGCAAAAATCGCAAATCAGATACATGGCAATGGTAAGGAGACACGAGCAGTGATCTCATTCACACCTTGGAGAATGGCTAACCCCTCCTTCTCGTGGTTACCGGCCTTGACAGCTCTGTCCGAAGGGAAAACTTACAAGCGCGCGATTCAATATACCCCGGCAATTACGCGCGCATAACCTGGACAGTTGTGAACTCGATAGTGGTTCCGCAGTTGACAATAACACTGTAAACACAGAAGACTCGGTCCCTTTGGTTGAAGCGTTTACCCCCACCCCCCCCTTCCGACTTACCCTAAATCATGCACTCCAGTTACAAAAATAACCGGCTGCGGGCTTTGCGCAAAGTTTAAATGCAGCTTGCCTTTTGTGTCAATTGAAACACACGCCGTGCACCAATGGGCGGCAGAGAAGGCGACACATGATAATGTTTGACATATCTTCCCAAAGCATGACCTTGATGGAGACAATAAATAGGGGCCACACAGCTTGCACTCTCTCTAGCCTTTCAGCGCGCGCACAGGTCAGTCCTCCTTCGCTGCGCGTGGCGGCGGTGCCATACACGTCTTTCAGTTTATAAAAAGATTTTAAAGGAATTTATTATCTCGATAAAAAAAGAAAACATACGTAGAAAGCCTATGTCGATGATTTTATTAGTCACATATAAGAAATAATATGACAGGTGTACGACGGATGTTGTCAATGTATTTTTAACAGTCTTTGGGAAAAATAAAGAAATCAAAGCAAAGCCGGATATAAAGTGTTATTGCTAGTGAACGTTAACACTTCCTCTCTCTGTTAAGGTGTGTGAAAACTTTTATCAAATTGACCCTCGGAGTGTAGCAGCACTGTGGAGCCAGCACCATGTCCCGATTACTGGACATGAAGGAGTTTGGAGAGGCAGCGCCTTTTCTGCGCAAGACGGATCTGGAGTTGCTGGCAGCGCAAACGGTCGCATTTGATGGTATTGTTAAACGTTTGGTTCTCATTTGGATTTAAATGTCGTAGCTTCATCATTCTGTACAGCCCTGCATTTCCGTGGTATAATATAAACGAGTTGTAAACAATGTTACGAGATATTTGTGGTAACATTTCTGTCTTGCATTGCGTAGACGCAGATAGACGCATGTTAAATAATGTTGTGCCACTGTGATAGGCAAGAGGCGTGCCTGGATCCCGGACGAGAAGGAAGCATACATTGAAATTGAAATCAAGGAGATAAACGGTGATAAAATCACCGTTGAGACAAAGGATTTAAAGGTTAGTCACCTTAATATTAAACCAGCGCGTCATAAGCTAAGAAACTAGCCATAGTAGCAGTTTATCGGCGTTGTGATGGGGTAAAATAATGTGAACTACTTACGTCATATCGCACTTTTCTGAAACCCACTAAACTTTCTGATAATTTGATTTAGTTGCATTTTTCTGCAATTAGTTCGTGCAATCACATTGTCTCAACGCTTGCAGAGCATTGTCGTGAAGGAGGATGACATACAGCAGATGAATCCTCCTAAGTTCGATATGATTGAGGATATGGCTATGCTGACCCACCTGAACGAGGCTTCGGTTCTGTTTAACCTGCGGAGGCGCTACAGCAACTGGATGATCTATGTGAGTTACAGACTGCATCCTCCAAATGTGCTCTCAAGCACATGCACTCAAATAACCAAGCGGGGTGCCAAAATCTGCCGTGGGATTTAGGGATTGTCCTCTGTCATTAATGTGGAGATCATGCCGAGTGTTGCTGTGTCTGTAGACCTACTCCGGGCTGTTCTGTGTGACGGTGAACCCCTACAAGTGGCTCCCGGTCTACACGGCCCCTGTGGTGGCTGCGTACAAGGGCAAGCGCCGCTCCGAGGCCCCGCCGCATATCTACTCCATTGCGGACAATGCCTACAATGACATGCTGCGCAGTAAGTCGAGTTTCTTGCACTGTTATCTTGCATAATGCTGGTGCTACAGAAAACAAAAACATTATTTATGTGTGTGTATGTGTGTGTGTTTAAATATTTTAAGTCAGACAAAACTGTCAACTCACTTTACATAAGATGTATTTTTCATTTCATTCATTGGTGCAGTGATGTTGTGAGTGAAGAGTGAAAAGAATGTTAATATTAATCTTTGCTTTTTTGGTCTACACAGATCGTGAGAACCAGTCCATGCTTATCACGTAAGTGTGCAACCAGTAATATCACTTTTAATATACTGAAAAACACATTAATGGGAGCACTTAAACCTTACCTATTATCAATAACTCAAAATATAAAATGTATGTTTTTAACTCAGCAGTGCAGATATTTCCACTAATGTTGCATAGAGACTTATGGTTAAACCTTAGGGGCCTATTTTTTATTCTTATTTGTTGAAGTACAGAATTTAGCAGTCTTGGGCTTTTTTTGTATGGCATCACACTTGTCCTAAACTAATTTTTGACTACTCTCAGCGGAGAATCCGGTGCTGGCAAAACTGTGAACACGAAACGTGTAATTCAGTATTTTGCCATAATAGCAGCCCTGGGGGAAGCATCAGCTAAAAAAGGAGTAAGACCAAACGTCATCCATGTTTTTGGATTTTGAACTTTCCCTCCTATTTTGTTCTTACCACATTTTTTGTGTTTTTCCCCCCTTTTGAGAGTGTGTCACCTTGTGATAAACATTCATCCTAAATCTGGGACAAAATCCCAACTTTTAGTCTGGTTCCATGCCGGCTCCACCTTTGTGTTTTTTTTTACTTCTAAGATTTTTGTCCTCCATCATTTTTCTCTTTTTTTTAGAGTAGGCATTAACTCCTCACATTTACCAGCTGTGCATTAATTCTCTTTTTCTTCTTCTTCTTCTTCCTCCAAAACATATTGTTTATTGTTTTATCACCACATCAAAAAACCCATCTCGCGTAATTACCTACAGTGCCTATATACATGTTAATAAACCACCTGCTGAGAAATTAGAGTCAACTAACAAAGATGTGTTGGTTGGAGAGATCCATTTTTTAAAGCCTGTACTTCAACTGAAACATATAATGGCCAGTCCAGACAAATTTAGATAGAAATGACTATAAACAATGGCAGCTTTAATCCATAAAGACAAACTTTTGGATCCCATGTGTTGGTGTGACTGGCCAGGCTGTGGTTCAGTTCAGTGTGAATATTGTTCAGATACTGGCTGTTGGCGGTGGTAGTGGCGATATGATTGTTGTCACACTAATATCCTTTTTACCATCCCTTTTCAGGGGGGTCCAGCCACCAAAACTGGGGTTAGTTCAGTAGTGCCTGTGGAAAAATGTTTTAAATATGACCGTCTAATACGCACCTTCACAACATCTGCTTTGTAAAGCTTCACAAATCTATGTAGGTTTGAGATTTTTGAATAACACACACATCTGGTGTCTCTGTCTAAAACAAACGTTTTGATGATGTCACTCCAAGGGCACACTAGAGGACCAGATCATCGAGGCCAACCCCGCCATGGAGGCCTTCGGCAACGCCAAGACAGTGAGGAACGACAACTCGTCCCGCTTTGTGAGTCTAAGATGCTGTGGACATTACTGAAAGGGTCCAGTGAGCCTACATCACTGAATGAGTCCAGTTAGCCCTTGATTTGATAAGATGGAAAATGAAACAGCAGAATGAAACAGAAGGCTCTTAAGACACCTATTTTTAGTGTCTCAGTGAGTTTTGAATAAATGTTACATGTTACATTGTTGTTCTCTGTTTTTTCATAGGGCAAGTTTATTAGGATCCATTTTGGACCTACTGGAAAATTGGCCTCAGCTGACATTGATATCTGTAAGTTGTAATGCTAAACTAACACAGTTATGTATGAGTGAGTTATATCATTATGTGTTGTATGTGTGTAATAGCCTCACCTAGACATTTATATAAAATGGTTGTGCCAAGTGTCATGTTGTTAGGTGCATGCTTCTAACAGGCTCTACTTTACTCTCAGATCTTCTGGAAAAATCCAGAGTGATATTTCAGCAGCCCGGAGAGAGGAGCTACCACATCTACTACCAGATAATGTCTCAGAAGAAGCCAGAGCTCTTAGGTAACTGCTAAAGACTTCGGTTAGAATTTGCTGTAGGGAGCTTAACACAAAACTAGTGTGTTCGACATGAAGGATAATTCAAGTCATGTTAGTGTACTCTAATGTGGATGAGGAATATGGACAGAGAAAAAACAATGTTTTTATTGCCAGAAATCGGGAATTTTGATTCTAGGGACCTCAACACAAGATCTAGTGTGTTAAAATCAAGGGCAACTCAGTATACGCCAGTGTATGGTTGGAGAATAATGAACGTTTCTATTGCCACTCTGATACAAATGAGCTTTAGCTCATAGCTCAATTATCTGAAAGGTTTTGTCATTAACAAGGCACAAGTAGCAATTACAGATTTAATTTTACAGTTCATTAGCTCCCTTGAAGAAATATGACAGAAATATAAGAAAAATGAGTCTAAATGACTTTTCTTTGTAACTTTTCGTGCTACAGACATGCTCCTGGTCTCCTCCAACCCGTATGACTACCACTTCTGCTCCCAAGGAGTGACCACAGTGGAGAGCATGGATGATGGAGTGGAGCTAATGGCCACAGATGTAAGTCGCCATGGCTATCTGTTGCTAACGACAACGGCAATGACAACGACAGCAGGCATGGTCACGCTAGCATTAGGTCTCATACAGTACCCGCCTCACAGAAGCCATTTCAAATAGTGAAGTCTAATGTCAGGCCAGTGCTATTCTCTGTGGGGAGATGTATTGACCCTCTGATTAACTGTTTGACTGTCTGGTGGGTCCAGACCGTGTCGTTATCTTTAATCTTATGTAGATTTTGAAATGAATAAAAACACTGTGTTCTCTACACTGCAACATATGGGGCCATAAGAATATAAGTAACACACTCTCTAAACACAAGATACATCATTGGCTTAGTAAAATGAATATAATGGGAAGTTAATAAAAAATATGCTTAAAAGGACAGACAAAGGGCGTGGACCCCTTTGTAAGGAAGTTGTGGATTTATGCTGTCCTGCGCCACGCAACTTCCTGTTACTGGTCATGTGTTCTGTCCACCTTCCTGAACCTGTGTCGTTGTGTGTCCCCAGCATGCAATGGACATCCTGGGCTTCAGTCCGGACGAGAAGTATGGCTGCTACAAGATCGTGGGCGCCATCATGCACTTCGGCAACATGAAGTTCAAGCAGAAGCAGAGGGAGGAGCAGGCGGAGGCCGACGGCACTGAAAGTGGGTTTGACCTGTTAAAGAAAGACTTCACTGTGTGTTATGAGACCCAGTCCTTTCTGTTACATCCAGCCATCTTATTTAGTTTGCAAATGGCTCAACAAGGGCATAAAGGGATCCCAATGAAGAGACATAAACCCCAAGGTCTAAAATCCCAAAATCTAGCTGCCGCAGTATTGTGTGTCCCATATGTATTAGTGTCCAGTCCAATTATGCTAATACTTCATACTTCTGATGGCTCTACATTGTAGTGCAACCAGCTACTGCACATTACAACCAAATAAAATGGATAAAATACAAATATCATTGCATTAATAGCTACATTAAATGGGTATAAAATTAATGTAATTATCTGTTAAATTGTGTCCTTTTGAATTTTACTGATTATTAATGTGTGTGTGCGGGTGTGTGTGTGATTAGGTGCTGACAAGGCGTCTTACCTGATGGGTGTGAGCTCTGCCGACCTCATTAAGGGGCTGCTGCACCCCAGAGTGAAGGTGGGAAACGAGTACGTGGTGAAGGGACAAAATGTTGAACAGGTGAGTTTCATACTGACACACACACACCCAGACACACAGACACACACACACAGACACAGACACACACACACACACACACACACACACACACACACACACACACACACACACACACACACACATATATGTACACACACACCCTGGGAGGTAGGTTCAGTGGGGAGAGCTGCAGCTGCTTATGATAAAGTGTCCTTCGTGAGTGCGTAGGCAGCCTCTGTATCCCAGACCCCCACTGATGGTGTCAACCTGCTGTTTGGGAATGGCTGACAGCCTCACGTCACAGGACACACACACACACTCATATTTTTGTTAAGCACATTGAATTGCCGTTGTGTATGAAATGCGCTATACAAATAAACTTGCCTTGCCTTACACATACTGCAGTGTGCGGTGTGAGATAGATAGAATATAACTAGTGACAAGTAAAACAAAATATAAGTATATATATAGTCTCTCCAAGAAAAGATTCAAGCACTTAATTATTTAGCATTTAATTATTCCTCTCATTCATCGATTAGAATGCAAACAAAAAAAGGCATTGATTTCTACTTTTCTTGTTGATCAATATGTGCCTTGTGGATTCGTTCTGGTATCCAGGCAACAGTGTGTGCATTGGAGAATGACAGCTGTGCCTCTTTGTGTTCTTTGTGTGTGTTTTGCTTCAACTGTGTGTGGGTGTGTGTATTTGTATATGGGTGTGTGTTTGTGTGTTTATTTGTGTGTGTGTGTGGGTTGTGGGTGTGTGTGGGCTGGGGGTGGTATAGGTTAACTACGCAGTGGGAGCCTTGGCCAAAGCCACGTACGACCGCATGTTCAAATGGCTTGTGGGGCGCATCAACAAGACCCTGTACACCGTCCTGCCTCGCCAGTTCTTCATCGGCGTGCTCGACATTGCCGGGTTTGAGATCTTTGATGTAAGTCTGGCCAAATGGGAAGCATTTGACTGTTTTTTTTGTGGACTTGGCACCCTTTCAGCTGTCTAAATTGATTTTTGATGCCTGTTCCCCTCAGTTGAACAGCTTCGAGCAGCTGTGCATCAACTTCACCAATGAGAAACTGCAACAGTTTTTCAACCACCACATGTTCATCCTGGAGCAGGAGGAGTACAAGCGAGAGGGTATCGAGTGGACCTTCATCGACTTCGGCTTGGACCTCCAAGCCTGCATCGACCTTATCGAAAAGGTATGTGAGAGGGCTTAACCTATCATTGATTGTGTCAATACCAGATTCTTGTTTAAGTTGTTAAGAAGAGCAGTATTCTGTTAAGAAATAATGAACACTTTAATGACCATCCTAAATTGTTGCAGTTATTTATTTTTGAATTACAGAACAATAAAAACAAAATGTTATTTTGTTGCATCTGTTTGATTACATTGTCAGTGCATGATGTGATGTTCGTTTATGTCCTGGGCAGCCCCTGGGAATCTTGTCCATCCTCGAAGAGGAGTGCATGTTCCCCAAGGCTACGGACAGCAGCTTCAAAGCCAAGTTGTATGACAATCACCTCGGCAAGTCGCCCAACTTCCAGAAGCCTCGACCGGACAAGAAGCGCAAATTCGAGGCCCAATTCGAGATCTTTCACTACGCTGGAGTGGTAGGCCTTTTCTATATTCCTCTTTAGTTTATCTGGGTAAAGATAGTGTTAGCAAATGAGGAGCCCTTGGGAAAAATGGGAGTAGTTACAAAATCACATTTTTCAAGTCTCCTCCCCTATCAGTAGTTGCATTAAAACCCCAGCTTTTTTACAAAAGTAATCCTGTGAATAAACGAGCATAGCCTCGAGCTAGTGTTGAGCTAGAAGCATTTTGAAATAGCATTTATTTAATCAAATGAAAAATCAAACTTAGAAATTACATTTTCTCAGTTTCTTCATTTTGTGACCACACCCGTTTTTCCGGTTGATTCCATAAATGTCATCAGTGTAATTGTTATGGTCCACAGATATATATATATATATATATATATATATATATATATATATATATATATATATATATATATATATATATATATATATATATATATATATTATATATATATATATATATGGGAGATGTTCTGCATTTAGTTGTCATCTATTAAACTAGTTAAGCACATTGAGTCACAGTGTGTGTATGAAAAAATATTATTATTTAGTACTATTATGTAAATCCCTCACACCTTGGGCACATGAGTCATGTAGGGATGCTAGAACAGTTTTCATTGAAAGCTTTTTTTAGTATACAGCATCTTTGGTATTAAGAACTGTTTACCAAGGCACATCCTTTGAATGTTTTTTTTTTTTTTTTGAGTAACCTTGGCTTCTCAAACCCAACATTTGGATAGTGCAGTTGTATGCTCCAAAGAAATGTGTATTTAGTCATACAGTGTGCTCTGCTTGATATCTTGTAGCAGTAGTCAGACTATGAATTACTTTAAGCTCGACAGAGGACCAGAAGTAATTGATTAATAGTTTCTACTGGACAATATCGGTAACGGTCAAGATATTTTTTTTGCTGTCTCTGTTTGTTTACTGTTGTGTGTGTATGGTTTCTCAAACATGGCTGTATTTGGCTGTTTAGGTACCTTATAATATCTTTGGTTGGCTGGACAAAAACAAAGACCCGCTCAATGAAACAGTGGTGGGCTTCTTTCAGAAATCTGCCAACAAGCTGCTCGCCTCTCTCTATGAGAACTATGTCAGCTCAGACACAGGTAACACCACAGTCTATTCACACAATCACACAGTCACAGAAATAGTGCTCACATTCTCACATCATGAGTCTCACACTCAAACTGGTTTTATGTGCCTTGTGTGGTTCACCTCAGTACTGTGCTGCCTTATGTGTGTGTGTGTGTGTGTGTGTGTGTGTGTGTGTGTGTGTGTGTGTGTGTGTGTGTCAGTGTGAGTGCACCAGAGGCTGTGCTGCTCTGTGCTGCGTTACAGTCTAAAAGTCTGTCTGTAACATGATCTCCCGCTCCCAGCCTGTGATCCCAAATCTGGCGGCAAAGAAAAGAGGAAGAAGGCCGCCTCCTTCCAGACGGTGTCTCAGCTGCATAAGGTGAGGATGATGTCATGTCATCTGGGGTCCGGTCAGTTCGCCCTGCCCTGCCCTAACCTACCCTACCCTACCCTACCCTACCCTACCCTCTCTACACTGCTCCTCTGGCTGACATTTACCGCATCACATGATTCGTATTTTAAGTTACACTTGCTCGAGGGAGCCTACCAACATTGTTGGATAAGGGGATAATTTTATTGTAGCGGGTTTTTTACATGTATTTATAGTGTGATGTACTGTAGTGGAAAGTGACTGGCTGAGCCCCTGAGAGCGTGTTGGGAGAGAGAGAGCTTAGGGGCCTGTTTTAGCGCCCCTGCGCCGATCAGCTGCTGCTGAGAGGAATGCAGCTGACGATACACAGGGGTAACCAGCCGCTTGGGCAACAGGACTGACTGACTGGGCAGCGTTAGCGACAAACACAACCTCAACACTCAACAACAGTGTCTCGCTGCCAAAGACATACAGTACACACTACCAGTTGCACTTTGGGCCACTCTTGGTAACCGTAAAATATATATAGCCTAGTGTAAAAGTTTTTTTTTAGATTTTTTGGATGTTTTTAGATGTTTCTCTTTTTAGCTGGGAAGCTTAAGTAAAAGAGCACTTCAGATTTTAATGGATGGAGACCTCTGCTGTAAATAGTGTATGTTCTTGTTTAATTTTGTAGTCGTGTGTATCGTGACACGTGTGACACACAAAATGGCCGCCCTGGGGAGGCACACAGTCCTACTGTAGATGAGAGGGAGGCAGTTAAGACTTGCAGTGATGTTTAGGGAAATGATCACATGAACATCACTTTAAGTCTGTGCTGGCTCTGCTGCTCCAAGCGTCTCAGGACACCACATTACACTCACGTCCCCGTCACACACCATCTGTTTGTGTCTGTGTGGGAAAGGGAGCCAACAAATGGTGCTGTGTTTTGCCCGTATTGTCCCAGACATTGTTGTAAAACAGCATGGTTTAAGCATTTTTTCATCATGTCAATGCCTTTACAGTAGAAACATTATGTTATGTTGTAGGGTAGTAGCTTAGACTGAAAGTGGGCATGCTGAGGGGAACATTTGAATGTTCAAAATTAATAAAAGAGCAAAATTAATTTTCATGCTGAACAAGAACTGTAGTACAGGGTGACGTGACATCACCTTGCACTGGTGGAAACGTAGACAAATGTCTGACACTGTAATGAGGTGTTTCTTGACAAGTAGGAGAAACATATTCGGTGAAATATAGTTACTTTCTCAGATGTGCATGTCAGGTTTGTGTGACTTACTGTTACCACAAAAAAATGTATCTAAAAAAATTAAGCCATGGGGCTCAACTGAAAAATAATACAAAAACCCGTTTAGAACCAGGTTTCTGTATTCACATTCGTTTCCTTAGCTTGCTATATTGTTGTAATTTTTAAAATTACAAACGTGTAATTTTGGTCATAGTATTGTCTGTGTGTTGTGCCTGCAGGAGAATCTGAATAAGCTGATGACCAACCTGCGTAGCACTCAGCCCCACTTTGTGCGCTGTATCATCCCCAACGAGACCAAGACTCCAGGTGCCTCTCCACCTCTTAAGCTCCGAGCACCACACTTGAAGACAAGCACACTTCAACAATAGCACATTTAATGAGTTCCACAGTTCAATGAAGTCCAGCACATTTTTAAAAACCCACAATGAAAAAAAAGCACACTTAAAATCTAGCACACTTTAAGAGCTACACAATTAAATAATTGGACACCTAAAGAACCCAACAGTTAAAGAATGGTACACTTATAGACTAGCAGGCTTGAAAAATAGCACACCCCACAGTTAACGAACAGCACACTTAAAAACCTATACAGTCAAAGAGAAATGAGCACAGAGCAAAGGAAACACTGCCAGCCTCCCCATATCCATCATTCCATTGTTCTTTCTTTATTTTACTCATCCTTTCTCTCTGTAATCCCCCTCCTCTCCTGTAGGGATTATGGATCCATTCCTGGTGCTGCACCAGCTGCGCTGTAACGGTGTTCTGGAGGGCATCCGCATCTGCAGGAAGGGCTTCCCCAACCGCATCCTCTACGCAGACTTCAAGCAGAGGTGACAGTCACAACTCACCCGATCACATGAACATCAGGATCTCTCACCTAAGTATACCACTGCACAGACCTAGGGTGAATGTATGTTCTACATGAAGGATGCCAGGATACAGTCAGTGGAACACTAAACTACCCTACAAAGGCAAAGTGCAGTCACTACGCAAACACTGCAGCTGAGAAAACTGCCTTTAAAGCTGTCATACTGCCCAGTCTAACATGTTGTAGGTATAATAGTGGTCAGGCTTTTTGTGCTTTCTTAAGAGGAAGAAGCAAGAGATTTAGTCACAAGACAAAGAGGTGATATACATTCAATTTCCAGTCTAAACTCAGTTTTGACAAAATATGTAGTTACTGCCTTTTGGCTTTGTAAGTTCTCCCATTCAACCTCAAACTCATGGACTGCATAGATCATTATTAGCCCTTTCCCAGGCCCTGTCTTCCAGTCCTGCTGATGTGTTTGTTTTGGTTGGTGTCCAGGTATCGTATCCTGAACCCCCATGCCATCCCAGATGACACGTTTGTGGACAGCAGGAAGGCTGCGGAGAAGCTGCTGAGCTCTCTAGACATCGACCACAACCAGTACCGCTTTGGCCACACCAAGGTGTGAAATACAGCTGTCTGTCTGTCTGTCTGTTCATTTAGTGTCCTTTTTGCAGTTACTGTGATGATACACTCTTTTGCTTTTTGGCACTGCTCTGTAGCTTATGAATGATTAAATGCTTAATTCAGTTTGGTCTAAAATCTGTAATATAATGTGTAATATAAATGAGTTTTCTTTTCTGTTAGCACCAGTTTGTTTGACAATGCAAATCTGTGTTGACGTACGTGATACATTGTGTTGATATGATTTTAGGTAAATAATATCATATAAGATGATATCTTCAGATGTGATATCTTAAGACGATGATCATAAGACGATAAGATTGCATAAATATTGTTACAGTATTAGCCATAACCAAAAAACCAGATGTGAGTCGTCAGAGAACAGTGATTGAGCCTGTGTGTGTGTGTGTGTGTGTGTGTGTGTGTGTGTGTGTGTGTGTGTGTGTGTGTGTGTGTGTGTGTGTGTGTGTGTGTGTGCTGCAGGTGTTCTTCAAGGCGGGGCTGCTGGGGCAGCTGGAGGAGATGAGGGACGAGCGTCTGGCTAAGGTCCTCACCCTGCTGCAGGCCGTCAGCCGCGGCAAGATCATGAGGATGGAGCTCAGGAAGATGATGGAGAGGAAGTGAGAACTTAGCACACGCACACACACACACACACACATACTCGAAGTGCTCACGTACACGTACACACACACACACACACACACACACACACACACACACACACACACACACACACACACACACACACACAAATGCATACTCCAAGTGCTCACCCACCCACACAAACACACACACACATACACATACAGAAGTATGTTTCTATACAACTCACCTCAGACACAGAAACACACAGTTGCACACACACATACATATAGTTCAACCTACACACACACTTACATTACCATACAACCTACTTCAAACACACACATATACACACACACAGCACCGAATCTGCTGACTCCTGTTGCACACACTGAAGTTTACAAACACCAGATGAACATTACCTGCGTGAATACACGACTGCAGCATCGCTGCTGCCCACACCCACACACACACACACACACACACACACACACACACACACACACAGACACACACACACACACACACACACACACACATTCCATTTCTTCTGGTAGCTTCCGTCGTAAAAGAGGAGAAGGTGTTTACTGCACATTCTATAAGCAACTTAAACACACGCAAGCACACATGCTCTCTCCTACACACACACACACACACACACACACACACACACACACACACACACACACACACACACACACACACACACACACACACACACACACACACACACACACACACACACACTTGCTATAACACTGAAGGTGTTAGTGGAGTTGCTTAAAATAGAACCTACTAGTCAGTGTCTTATACGCCATAAAGTAGTGTCCAAGTAGTGTCCTGTCTTTATCATAGCTATAACTACGACTATCCACTTTCCATGTGCAATATCTGGAGTGTAGATACAGTTTCATTCACACCTCTGATGTATGCCTGCTGTTGAGTTGATTACACTCTGTTCAAGTCCCTATAAGAGGTGATGGGAAGACTGCGACCTCATGCCTCCTGAGTCACTCTGGGATTTACTTTCAACAGGAGAAATACACTCAGAGTCCAGTTTCAGTCGCGAGGCGTGTGTAAAGCCGTTGGCCAGGGCACAATTCAGGAGTGAGCTATGAAGCAGATTTAGGAATACACATAAACAGACATACACATAAACACATGAACAAGCACACACACACACACACATACAGACACACACACACACACACATAAACAGACATGCAGACATACACACACACACGCAAGCAGACACACACATACAGCCATACAAGACACGCACAACATACTCACTCACACATAAGCATACATGCAGACACAAACACACAAACATACCAGCATGCACTCAAGCAGACACACACACACAACAGACGCACACAAACAGACACACACATGCACAAGAAGACATACACACAAACACACTCACACACACATAAGCAGACATGCAGACACAAACAGACACACACACATGAATGCACACAAGCAGACACACACATACAAACAGGCACACACACACACATAAGACACACACACAGACATAAACACATATACCCACATGCCCAAGCAGTCACAAACACACACATACACACACGCTCACTCATCTACATAATACAACCACATGCTGCCCTCCGCCATAAGGTATGACCTCGGGACTGTACTTGGATTTCATCCCTCACACCCAAAGCACACACACACACACACGTACAAAACACACATACACACACGTGCACACATCATGTTAGCCTGCCTGGCCTCAGTCTTATGGGCCTAAGGTCATGTTTGTCAGGTCATGCCTGGAGAGGCCCGTAGTCACATGAAGCCCACACCTGCTGCACCTCCCAGCCAAGGTATTCCCATACCACAGGCCCCTGGGGATGACCACATGGCTCTAAGCCCTCCTGGTGACCATGTGTGTGGTCAGTACAGTAGCACAACTCCAAACACAAATACACACTTGCTCTCTCTTCCTAACACACACACACACACACACACATATGTTTACACTGCAACAAAATAACCAACAAAAACACTGTTAGATTGGCGGGAACCTCAATTTTGTCCCCACCTCTTGTCTGAGTTTCCTATCTTACAGGGGGAATGTTGTCCCCACATGTATAGCAATGCAAAACCATATACACACACACACACACACACACACACACACACCTAACTCCATTCGGCCCTTGCCCTCTGACACACCCCAAATGAAACAATGCTCATGGTATCCCAAAACCCAGGTTGCAACACATGTTAGGCAGCAGCTGGTTGTTCCCCCCCTAAAAATACAGCTGACCCCCTTCACACACACACACGCACACGCACATGCACACACGGACACACACACACACACACACACACACACACACACACACACACACACGTGCAGACATTCACACACACCCTGTCAGTACCGAGCATGGCGCCTGCAGTTTTAAATGAGCACATAGATGGCATATCTGGGCGGTGAAGGAGGATTAGGCTGCAGGCTGACCACAGAGCTTTGATGACTAAGCAAATTAAATGGACAACAGCAAAGGGCTTCACCTTTAAAAATACTGTACAGATGTCCTTTGTAATTGTCCACTTTATTATGTGAATTTTTTTTTTAAGAGTTCACATTCCCTGCTAGGAGTATGCAAAGGCACCTCCCTCCTCCACACACACACCCTTCACTCCCACACACACACACACACACACACACACACACACACACACACACACACACACACACACACACACACACACACACACACACACACACACACATTCACTCTCACATATCTTCATATGCCTATTCCTGTTTACTCACACAAGCATCCCTTTGGAATATCGGGCATACCAGCAATGGTATGCTGCAATGGCTACACATGGCTAGCAACGCGCCTGTTTAATTTACTCTCTAACAATAGTGAGAGCGAACAGCCACCCCGATTCAATTTATCACAGGTCTATATTTGTGCAGCTCTTGGTGAAGAAGTGCAGATGAAAGAAACCAAATGGCTTAACTGGACTTAGTCGTCAGCCATATCAGTATCAGTGGTACTTCAAAGAGGGCGAGAGATCTCTTTTATCTCAGTATGATATCTCAGTGCTTAAAGGGGACAGTCACAAGTCAAGCGCACTTCAGGCCTTTAGATGTTAGGAGGAAGTAGTTGAGAATCACAGTTTGTATTGTGTGTGTGTGTGGTGTAAGGGACTTCCATTTACACAAGTGTTGTAATGTGTTGATAAAGTGTGTAGCAATCATGCTAATGGCTGTTTCATTATGTCAAGCCACAGTCAGTCAGTTGTCAACTTCTTATCTTACAATGATATAATACAAACTGTAATGTTTCTACCAGTGTCTAGGAAAAACAGAGAAATACATATATACTATATTACTTGCTCCCAGATACAGATATTCCCACAGAATTTTTCGACCTGTTTCCAAGTCAAAACACTGTACAAACTAAATTTCTCTTGAGAGCAAGACAACGTGTTTTATCCAGTAGGGAGTTCACCCTTCAACAACAAATGCCCAGCATCTCATCACACACTTTCTTACTTTCATTTTTTTCCTCCTCCCGACATTAGCCATGATTGTCAGTGCTCATTTCTGTCTCGCTCTCTCTTTCTCTCTCCTTCTTCTGTCATAGGGAGGCCCTGATGATCATCCAGTGGAACATCCGCGCCTTCAACGCGGTGAAGCACTGGCCGTGGATGAAGCTCTTCTTCAAGATCAAGCCGCTCCTCAGAAGCGCCACCACGGAGAAGGAGCTGGCCGCCCTGAAGGAGGAGTTCCTCAAGCTGAAGGAGGCCCTGGAGAAGTCGGAGGCCAAGCGCAAGGAGCTGGAGGAGAAGCAGGTCAGCCTGATCCAAGAGAAGAATGACCTCGCCCTGCAGCTCCAGGCCGTGAGTACTACACACCCACCCACCCCCCCTCTCCTGCTATTCCTGTGTTTGATCCCGGTGTTAGAAGTTAATAATAACTGGAGCATATGCCGTCGTCATGGAATAGAGCTGAGGGGCAGCTGTGGCGTAGTAGAGGGTAGGGAGCTGGTGTTGGGATCAGAGGATCGCAGGTGCAATTCCTGAACCAACCAATAGGACGAATGTGGGCGGGGGAGTGAATGACCAGCACTGTACTCTCATTCCTGGCTGAGGTGCTCTTGACCATGGAGTCTAATGCCACACTGCTCCAGGGGGACAGTCTCTGTATAGATCCCGAAGCCGCCGCCAGGCGCCGCCATTTGCGCCATTTAGAGTTTCATCCAAAGCCAGCCAATAATTTTGTATGCCAAATTGAGCCACCATCTAATAAAATTAGGCTAAGCCAGCTAGAATTATGTGCGTCAAATAATAATTTTATCCTCACACAGAGACATACACACACCAAAAATAAACGACAAACAAAATCAATTTTGCACACTGACAGAGACACGCCTAGACTGACTGGAATCACCACAGTCAAGTGGTCTTTATATGTCTATGGTCGTTGCTATGATACATAGGACTCGCAGTGAATTGACAACCAATTAAAATTGCACGCCGCCTTTCCGGTAGTGAGGACTGCTGCTGAAGAAATTAATTGCCCTCGTTAAAGTCAGCTGAAATGGCGGAAAGAAGTAGAAAAGGTAATTTTGTTGTTCTCACATCCTAATTCCTACGTAGGCTACTCAGACTTTTGTTAGATGTTCGGATGTTTGAAGTAAGAATGAAATAGCCTATATACATGTGTAACCAATACATTGCATATTGTGATGTTGTTAACTAGTATAACATAGATTATAGCCATGAAATGGCAGCTTCAGCCATTTGTAACCATGGACATTTTGGCGGCTGCAGCAGCCATTTAGGTTTTGGCTGAGCCAGCTAGCCAGCCAATAACTTCATCAGCCAGCCATTATTCTCAAAACAAACGGCTTCGGGTTCTATCCCTGTACATACATCACCATAAGTCACTTTGGATGAAAGCATCAGCTAAATGTAATGTAATAAAAAAGCTGAGTCACGTGGGGATGAATGTTGGTTATGATTGGTTAAGGTGACAGAGGATTTTGGGCAACTGACTGGAATGCTTCAGTGATGCTGTTTATATGCAGATATGACTTTTGTAAATAAACATCTGCCCTCTGTCTCTGTCTTTCTCTCTCTCTCTCTGTCTTTCCCTCTCTCACACACACACACAAACTTCAGGAGCAAGACAATCTTGCGGATGCAGAGGACCGCTGTGACCTTCTCATAAAGGCCAAGATCCAGCTGGAGGCGAAGGTGAAGGAGATGACGGAGCGTCTGGAGGACGAGGAGGAAATGAGCGCCACCGTGCTCGCCAAGAAGCGCAAGCTGGAGGACGAGTGCGCCGAGCTCAAGAAGGACATTGATGATCTGGAGATCACCCTGGCCAAGGTGGAGAAGGAGAAGCATGCCACTGAGAACAAGGTGAGAATGGCAGAGTGAGGCTGTGGTGATGACCTTGCCTGACCTTGAGACTCTTTTCCCAGACCAACATTACATTGTAGTTATACCTGATGCCAAAACACAGCCACCAGTATATCTTGTACCAACCATACTCTCACTCATGCCATATTTGTTACCCTCAGTTTGAAATGGGATGAAATTCGGTGTTATATGCAGGGGCGGACGAACCGGATTCAGAAAGTAAAAGTCCTGCCATGTGTTCCTTTAGCCTGTGCTCTCAACACAGGTGATTTCACTAATTTGCTCATCTACCTAGGATCAGCTGGATCAGTGAATTGGCTGGAACAAATATGTGGCAGGGGTTTTACTTTCTGAACCCGGGATGCCCGCCTCTGGTTATATGCCAACTCTACACATACAGTATTTATGTCTTACCTGTAATTGTTTTTTTGTACATTATACATCAGTCGATACACAGAAAAGATCGCAAGACAAAAGAGGTGTTGTATAGTCAATTTCCAGTGTAAACTCAGTTTTGACAAAATGTGTGGCAGTGTAAACTCAGTTTTGACAAAATAATTGTGGCATAGAAGAGTGAGAGTAACGTCCTTCTTCTGCCCAGGTTAAAAACCTGATTGAGGAGATGGCAGCCCTTGATGACACCATCCTGAGGCTGACCAAGGAGAAGAAGGCCCTGCAGGAGGCCCACCAACAGACACTGGATGACCTTCAGGCAGAGGAGGACAAGGTCAACACTCTGACTAAGGCCAAGGCCAAGTTGGAGCAGCACGTGGACGATGTGAGTAAGCATACTCAGACACAACGCCACACTGGAATATTACGAAACAGAAATACCTACAGTGTTTTTCATTATCTCACAGGTGTTTGCCAGGTGGTATTTTTCCACTATTGTTCCACTGTTTTACTCTTGGTTTTCCTCCGTACACAGTTGGAAGGCTCGTTGGAGCAGGAGAGGAAGATGCGTATGGACCTGGAACGGGTCAAACGCAAGCTGGAGGGAGACCTGAAAATGTCTATGGAGTCCGTCATGGACCTGGAGAACGACAAGCAGCAGATGGAGGAGAAGCTGAAGAAGTAAGCCCATTCTCTGTTTTTAGCAGATACCTACATCCGCCCTACAAAGCCAAAAGGCAGTAACTACATTTTTTGTCAAAACTGAGTTTACACTGGAAATTGACTATACAACACCTCTTTGTCTAAATCACTTGCAACTTCCTATTAAGAAAGTACATAAAAGCTTCACGACAATTATACCTACAACATGTTGGACTGGGCAGTATGACAACTTTAAAGGCAGTTTTCTCAGTTTCAATGTTTACGTGGTTACTGCCCTTTGTAGGGCAGTACTGTAAACCATTAGCATGCAGTGAACATTGGTTTGCCCCTAAATTGTAAAGTATTCATCTGTAATCAGTTATAGATATGATGTTATGTTCATTTTGGAGGAAATTATGTTTTTTTTTAACTGATCAAACTTAATGAATGATTTTGCATGCTTTGCCCAGGAAAGACTTTGAGGTGAACCAGATCAGCACCAAAATTGAAGATGAGCAGGCATTGGTCATCCAACTGCAGAAGAGGATCAAGGAGTTACAGGTTTGGGTGACATATTACACCTACACAGTCAATACAGTCCTAGTGGATTCCACTGCTGATCTTGTTCAATGTACATGCGTGCTTTGTTTTCCACAACTGTCAACTGTCTTTATTTGTTACCACTCACTTTTTATTGTCTTTGGATGTGCATTGGTCTTTACATAATGGCCTGTAAGAAACAGCATTTCAGTGCTGCCTGTGTCTGTACATTTAGCATAATTCACAATTAAGTTGACGTTGACTTTCAATGGACACTCATGGTCATGACCCCTAATCACATACCAAATTATTCCCAACTGTTTATATTGCCCTATTTATTTGTACATAATTCACGACAACTACACTGTCTATATTGTATACTGTATACTGTATATAGGGTGACCAGACGTCCCGAAAAATTCGTGACAGTCCCGAAATCTAAGCTGTTGTCCCGAATCCCGAATCCAGCACTAAATGTCCCGAAAATTAAAAGTAAACATTAAACACTGTTCGTAGAGAGGTTGAGTCGACTGCACGACTACTGCTGAGAGGCTGCCCGTCACAGAGCGCACAGCCCCTGCTACAGTGTACCTATTTTGTTTATTCTTTGACTTTCTTTACAATTAGGTGTGAATATGCATTGACGATAAGCCATTGCGATAAACGTTCGACATGGCTGGTGGGAGAAATATTAATAAAAGGATGATAGACTTGATCTTTGAATAGAAACATGTTTCTGACAGGTTTGAAACAGGTTTTATTGTGTATGTAGGCAATAGATCCCCCTAGGCAATAGGCAATGACCCCCCCCCCCCCCAAAATAAATAAAATATAAAATAAATAAATAAATTTAAAAAAAGTCCCGAATTTCAGACAATCCCATCTGGTCACCCTAACTGTATATATTGCACTCGCTGCTCCTTGCACTTCTAATCAGATGCTAAACCCCATTTTGTTACCCTGTATTTATACATGTGTAATGACAATAAAGTTCAATCTAATCTAATATAATGTAATATAATCTAATGTGACTCTTGCATCACTATGTTCACCTCAAATTGTCCATCCTCAGGCTCGCATCGAGGAACTCGAGGAAGAGCTGGAGGCGGAGAGGGCGTCTCGCTCCAAGGTGGAGAAGCAGCGCGGGGACGCGTCGCGGGAGCTGGAAGAGCTGAGTGAGCGGCTGGAGGAGGCGGGCGGGGCCACGGCGGCGCAGATCGAGATGAACAAGAAGCGCGAGGCCGACTTCCTGAAGCTGCGGCGCGACCTGGAGGAGGCCATGCTGCACCACGAGGCCACCACGGCGGCGCTGCGCAAGAAGCATGCCGACAGCGTGGCTGAGCTCGGCGAGCAGATCGACAGCCTGCAGCGCGTCAAGCAGAAGCTGGAGAAGGAGCGCGCTGAGGCCAAGATGGAGGTCGATGACCTGGCCTCCAACCTTGAACAGCTGTCAAAGACCAAGGTGAGGGCACTGACCGATTGGTCAGTGTAAATCAAGTCCTGGTAAAGCTTTTCAATACTGGAGTCACTCAAGTCTTTTCAATCACTCATTCATTCATTTGTTTATTCATTCATCCATTCATTCAATCATTCATTCATTCATTCATTTATTATTTCCGCCAGTGGAGGTTATGTAATCATTGGCGTTTGTTTGTTTGTTGAGTTTGTGCAACATAACTCAAAAAGTTTTGCATGGATTTTGATGAAATTTTCAGGGCAGGTGAGCTGCCCTGGCGGAGGTCTGCACTCTCTGAGTGCTTTTCTAGTTCATTTATTCATTCATTCAAGTCTTTTTTTTTTCATTGACTATCCAGACGCCCTAATGATGTGTTTATTTACTGAATCCTCTAATATATTTTACTCTTTTAGGGAAGCATTTCCCTTTCCTTGTTTTGGTTGGCAAATTAGTTGCCTGAGTGATCCATTGATATAACTGTGGTACCACATCAATGGTACCCTATGATCCCCACTGCACTGTAATCATTTCAGGCAGGAGCACTGAAGAGTCACTCAAATGCCGTGGCTCAAGCCGTTTTTTGTCTTGTGTGTTTCCAGGCCAGTGCGGAGAAGACGTGTCGCCTCTACGAGGATCAGATGAATGAGTCTAAGGCCAAAGTGGACGAGCTCCAAAGGCAGCTCAATGACACCAACACCCAGAGGGCGCGCGCCCAGGCCGAGAGTGGTGAGCACCCGAGGAACACGTCTTTTCCGACTGCTTTAATGCCAACACCAACACTGGTTCAAATGGATTCAATGAATGAGGAATGACAACTGGTACATTCAGTCCTTATTTTAGCCATCACAAAGCATACTGTGAATAGGTCAAGACAAGTTAAGATTCGCCATTTCTGCTTTCAGAAAGGGATGTCAGATTCTCCTCTCTTTTAACAACTTTGTGTTCCTGAGGCTCATTGTCCCCGCGTCTTTATATTTGTAGCTGAGGTGGGCAGGAAGCTTGAGGAGAGAGAGGCTTTGATCTCCCAGCTGCAGCGAGCCAAAAACACCTTCGGTCAGAATGCGGAGGAGCTCAAGAAACAGCTGGATGAGGAAAACAAGGTATAAGATCACAGCTAACAAACAATTACATTAGCTGGAAATACTACCAAAATGTATCATGATAAAGATGCAAACATGGACATTCAGATCATAGAGATAGTAGTAGAGGTGTAAAAAAAACACCACTGGGTAGAAGCACCATTAGACTAGCCTGGTAAACCCGCCCCTCGTACCTCATTTCATTTTGTACAGAGGGTCTGGACTGGAATCTCTTGAGGGTCATTTAGTGGGCCCCAGCAAGACCGATCCAATCAGCAAACAGAGGGTGTGTTCGTTAGCGATGACGTTGACCTTGTGTGCTACATTTGAATTGTAGTGCGTAGGTAGGCTAATTGCATATGTGACGACCAGGCGTTAGTGATTAGGTAAAGGCAGAGGCTTGTTTTAAACTTCAGTATAGTCCACACCTCCAGGAAGAAATTGTTTCTGACGGTGTCTGGTCCAGACCCTCTGTACAAAATGAAATGAAGTACAAGGGGCTGGTTAACCAGGCTACCATTAGACTGCTCATCTGTACCAAATTAGCCTGCAAAAAGTCTTTACAAATGTGAATCACAGGGGGCTTCTGTGGTTTTTCCAGGCCAAGAATGCCCTGGCTCATGCTCTCCAGTCTTCGCGCCATGACAACGACCTTCTGCGGGAGCAGTACGAGGAGGAGCAGGAGGCCAAGTCCGAGCTGCAGAGGGCACTGTCCAAGGCCAACGCTGAGGTTGCCCACTGGAGAAACAAATATGAGACCGACGCCATCCAAAGAACTGAGGAGCTGGAGGAGGCCAAGTGAGTTAGACATAAACATTGGAGGAGGCCAAGTCAGTTACACTGGATACTAGGCTCTTTTTGGACACTTGGTTGCAACCTTAAAACCCTATCATTTCCTATTTTGGTTGAAATAATAGTGTTAGATGTAGTAAAGGTTTACATTTGGTTTTCTGCATTTATTTTTCCCTTTAACGTCCAACCATTATCCAGTCAATCAACCCCCCCCCCCCAAAAAAAAGTTTTCCTCTCGAATCCTGGGTCGCCAGTAGTGCCACTGAGGTACCCTGAGCATGGTACCGTCCCCCCACACACACACACTGAGGTACCCTGAGCATGGTACCGTCCCCACACACACACACACTGAGGTACCCTGAGCATGGTACCGTCCCCCCACACACACACACACTGAGGTACCCTGAGCATGGTACCGTCCCCCCACACACACACACACTGAGGTACCCTGAGCATGGTACCGTCCCCCCACACACACACACACTGAGGTACCCTGAGCATGGTACCGTCCCCCCACACACACACACACTGAGGTACCCTGAGCATGGTACCGTCCCCACACACACACACACTGAGGTACCCTGAGCATGGTACCGTCCCCCCACACACACACACTGAGGTACCCTGAGCATGGTACCGTCCCCCCACACACACACACACTGAGGTACCCTGAGCATGGTACCGTCCCCACACACACACACACTGAGGTACCCTGAGCATGGTACCGTCCCCCCACACACACACACTGAGGTACCCTGAGCATGGTACCGTCCCCCCACACACACACACACTGAGGTACCCTGAGCATGGTACCATCCCCACGCACTGCTCCCCGGGCGCCATTGTCATGGCTGCCCACTGCTCACATGTTTGTGATGGCTTAAATGCAGATGTGAATTTTGTTGTGTGCACTTGTGTGATCACAATGACAAAATTGGGACTTCCTTTCCTTCTTTCTTTCTTCCTTCACTCAGGAAGAAGCTCACCACTCGTCTGCAGGAGGCTGAGGAGAGCGTGGAGTCCTCCAACGCCAAGTGCTCCTCGCTGGAGAAGACCAAGCACCGGCTGCAGACGGAGATGGAGGATGTGATGGTGGACCTGGAGCGCGCCAACGCCGCCGCGGCCGCCCTCGACAAGAAGCAGCGCAACTTCGACAAGGTGCTGGCCGAGTGGCGGCAGAAGTACGAGGAGTGCCAGTCGGAGCTGGAGACCTCGCAGAAGGAGGCGCGCGGCCTGAGCACGGAACTCTTCAAGCTCAAGAACTCCTACGAGGAGGCGCTGGACCACCTGGAGACCGTCAAACGTGAGAACAAGAACCTCCAGGGTGAGTGGACAACAAGCAGATGCAATGCTTAGGAGGTTATTACAACATATAATAACTAGAAAAGCACTTGGAGGCCGCTGACCTCCGCCAAGCAGTTCAATCCCCCCTTTTTCATTTTGTCAATTGGATTTTTTTTCTGAGGAAACTCATAAGCTCATTTTCATCAAAAAAGAATCACCTTGAGGTAGTGACAATACTGACGTACTGTCAAAAATTCTGAACGATACGTTCATGACCTTTTGAGGTCTTTTTGCTTACAAACAAACAGACGAATCAACAGACAGATGAACACCAGCAAAAACATACCCTCCTTGGTGGAGGTAATAACATGGACTCAGTGTTGTAAAGCATATGGAATTGATTGTATGTATATGAAATGATGCATGACTGTATGAAATTATAAAAAACTCCCCTCCCTTACCTTGACTTGCACATGTAGTATGAAAATGAATCAACAGATGTATTATGCTTAAACCATCTCAAACTAATTTTTGATGGAGACATCAAAGCCATATGTTATATGGCAGCATGGGAGCTGCTGGTTCCGTTTCATGATTCTGCTTGTGATATCCCTGCAGAGGAGATTTCCGACCTGTCAGACCAGATCAGCCAGGGAGGTAAGACCATCCACGAGCTGGAGAAGATCAAGAAAGGTCTGGACATGGAGAAGACTGAGATCCAGGCTGCTCTGGAAGAGGCTGAGGTGAGGACCTTCAGTGCTCATTCTCCTACCCACTTTATTACACTGTACTCTTCAAGGGCAGCGCAGTCAGTGGGTTGCCAGTGACCTTGATAAGATTAAGCTGCACTAAAATAACAAGCGCAATCAGAGATGGCAACCTGGCCCCCCATATGGGCGGACAGACACACAGACAGACAGAAAGACAGACACGAACAAAGACAGACAGGGTCATTGCAGTACCTGGTCAATCCCTCCGGGGACCAGGTAAAAGTAATGAAATGTACTCCCCTAAGAAATCAAATTCAGTAAAAGGCCATACAAGGCCTTTGAGAAATAGTGACTAAATGAAAGTATTTGAATGTGATTTCTTAATGTCGTGGTCATTTTTAACGTCATAGTTTGATGTTGGGTAAAAAAAAAAAACAACTCATGATACTTTGTAGGGAACACTGGAACATGAGGAGAGTAAAACTCTTCGCATCCAACTAGAGCTCAACCAAGTCAAAGCTGATGTCGACAGGAAACTTGGTGAGAAGGACGAGGAAATTGAGAATCTTCGGTGAGCGTTACACTGATTTTCTCTTGGGGAGTTGTTGATCAAATTAGTTCCTGCGTTATTTTAAACTGTGTCATCACTTCATGCATTGTTAAGTCTTGCAGTAGGGTTTTAGGGGAAAATAAAGTCTATAAAATTCCTAATAAAATATATTCATTTAGATTATTTTGAAGTTTCCTGATTAACTTAATTCACACATATTCCCGCGTCTAAAACAGTCGGAATCACCTGCGGGCGCTGGAATCCATGCAAGCCACCCTTGATGCGGAGGCTAAGTCCCGCAATGAGGCGGTCAGGCTGAAGAAGAAGATGGAGTGCGACCTGAACGAGATGGAGGTGCAGCTGAACCACGCCAACCGCCTGGCCACGGAGTCCCAGAGGACCGCACGCACTCTACAGGCTCAGATCAAGGCAAGGCCTCAAGCACAGACACTCACGGAAAAGCACTACAGCTGTACTGTACTGTACATAGGCAAAGTGCAGTAACTGTGCGAACACTGAAACTGAGAAAAATGTCTTCAAAGTTGTCATACTGCCCAGTCAAACATGTTGTAGGTGTAATAGTGGTGAGGCTTTTATGTACTTCCTTATTAGGAAGAAGCAGGAGAGTTAGTCACAAGAGAAGAGATATTATTATAAGTCAATTTCAAGTCTAAACTCAGTTTTGACAAATATTGGTATGTAGGTACTACCTTTTGGCTTTGTAGGGCAGTGTATTAGCCATCATTTTCTCCTACTTGATTGAAAAAATTACCATTAAATTTAAAATTTTATTAAGACTCTAAAAATGCTATCGAAAGCAAGTTATTAATATTAAAGGTTCTAGAAAATAAGAACAGTAACAATGTTGGATTTGTTTAATTAGTTTTTTCTGACTTATATATATTATTTATAATGAGATATTTGATAACCTCTTTTAAACGAATTAGTAATCATTACAAAGGCTTTATGTGGGAGTTAAATTGTTGGCTGGCTGGTTGTGTGCAGGACGTGCAGATAGAGCTGGACGAGGCGGTGCACCAGAACGAGGAGCTGAAGGAGCAGACGGCGGTGACGGAGCGCAGGAACAACCTGCTGCAGGCCGAGGTGGAGGAGCTGCGGGGGCTGCTGGAGCAGAACGACCGCGCACGCAAGCTGGCCGAGCACGAGCTCATGGAGACCTCCGAGAGGGTCAACCTGCTGCACTCACAGGTCTGTCTACCTGAGCTCACCTGCCCTGTCCTGCCCACTGCTCTCACTTGGACGATCTCTAGTCTGCCCATCTTGTTAACTGAATGAGTCTGCCTTCTTACGAACATTTCTTTAGCTCTCAGCTACAGCCATAAATAGGTCTGTGGAGTTTAATAATAGCACCTGAACACCGGCACAAACACCTTGTCACACATGAAGTCATACACAAGCTCAGTGCCAGGTCTTGTGCTCTCTTCCAGAACATGTCCCTGCTGAACCAGAAGAAGAAGCTGGAGACCGACCTGGCTGTGCTGTCTGGAGAGGTGGACGATGCCCAGCAGGAGTGTTGTAATGCAGAGGAGAAGGCCAAGAAGGCCATCACTGACGTATGTGTGTCTGGGTGTTTTTCTATTTTTTTGCTCTTAAGATTGTTTGTTGGCAGATGTGACCTAATAGTACAGGAGTTGGTAAGGGAGTTGGTCTTGAGATCGGAGGGTCGCAGGTTCGAATCCCGTACCAGTAGGAAGAATGTGGGTGGAGGAGTAAATAGCTAACACTCTCCCACGCCTTCATCCATGGCTGAAGAGCCCTTGAGCAAGACATCTAACCCCACACTGCTAAGTGTAATGTAATAATCAATGTAATGTTTGCCGCTTTAAAAAGGTATTGGCTATTAGGCAGGTTACACAACCATTTTAAGGTTATACAAACATTTTATTTACCTCTCCTTCTCTCTCTTCCTTCTTCTTAGGCGGCCATGATGGCTGAGGAGCTGAAGAAGGAGCAGGACACCAGCGCTCATCTGGAGCGCATGAAGAAGAACATGGAGCAGACCATCAAGGACCTGCAGATGCGCCTGGACGAGGCTGAGCAGATCGCCCTCAAAGGGGGCAAGAAACAGATCCAGAAACTGGAGAGCAGGGTGAGTGGTTCATCACGCCTGAGAGTAAAGAGACTGTTACATTTAAAGGTTTAGTCATCCTAGTTTTCTTGCAGACTGTAACAGGTTTCAAAATAAAACGTATTAGTTATAAATAATAATAGTAATAATAATAATATCTAATAATAACAATAATAATGAAACTATTATTAACAAATTCATATTAATTACATTAAACAATATATAAAAAATATTTTAAAGTAATAAATATAATAATAAAAATAATAATCATTATCATCTTTATTACATCACATCAACACGTTACCAGTTTTAACAGTATTACTAACTAATACTAATTACTAATCAGTTTTTTTCCATTGAAACCGCCTCTGTGAGATTTATGCTGCCACTTGTATGCTCCACTTTTTTGAATTTGCGCTGTAAGAATGTTGAGTTGAGTTATGTATCTGATCTCCTTGCTGAAGGTCAAAGACCTGGAAAATGAGCTGGAGCTGGAGCAGAAGAAAAGCAACGAGTTCCAAAAGGGAGTCCGCAAGTACGAGAGGAGGATTAAGGAGCTCACCTACCAGGTGCGTACTCACTCACACACACACATATAACTGTCCTGTGTTGGCAAAGTAGATCCAAACAGATTCAGTAGTTCCAGCGGAAACCAATACAAATTCCAAATGGCAGTGGACCTCTACATATAAAGACATACCTGCGTACAGACGCACTTATTTTTGTGCCTATTGCCTGTAAAATCTCTGCATTTTTACACTATTTAAGGATACTAAACTGAATGGCCATTTCAGTGCTGTGGTCCTCCATGAGGTTCAAATCCCTCTCTCAGCCTGTAGAGCAGCATCATCACTTGTACTCTCACACAGTGCATTGTTTGATCAGTGGCTATGTGCTGCCCCCTGCTGTCCACCACAGACAGAGGAAGACCGCAAGAACCAGGCGCGCATGCAGGAGCTCATAGACAAGCTTCAGGCCAAAGTCAAGAGCTTCAAGAGACAAGCTGAGGAGGCGGTGAGTCCAGATTACAGACCTGAACAACTTTTCAAAGTAGGAGTGAAAGGTTTGGGTTAGAAACGTCCTTCGGGATAAATAAAGTATGTCTCTGCTGTACTGCTTGTCTAAATATAAAAAAAAGCACCAAAGGTTTGTCGAAAAGTGCCAATCTCAACTCCCGAAAAGGCCAAAAGTTTGTAATGAAAAAGTGACAGTCTATTAACTACCACAAAAAGGATATTTTCAAATGTGGTTTGGTTGTGCAGGAGGAGCAGGCCAACACCAACCTGACCAAGTACAGGAAGGTCCAGCACGAGCTCGATGACGCTGAGGAGAGGGCAGACATGGCGGAGTCGCAGGCCAACAAGCTGCGCATTCGCACTCGCGACCAAGGGGGAAAGGCAAGTAAAAACACACACACACACACACACATATATATATATATATATATATATATATCTCAATACACCAATTACACAAAATTGGTTGTATATGTCAGGAAGCATACATCCACAGAAGATCTGTGGTAGTTCTTCAAGATGTATGGCTCAAGCTACCAGCCAAGTTCCTTCAAAAACTCTATGTAATAGACCTAGAAGAATTGATGTTCTTTTAAAGGCAAAGGGTGGTCACGCCAAATATTGATTTGATTTAGGTTTCTCTTTTGTTCAGTCACTGCATTTTGTTAATTGATGAACATAAATGATTAACACACAACGATTAACACTTGTTAATTGATGAACATAAATGATTAAAACATATACATGTTTGCCATATATATATATATATATATATATAAAACATGAAATCCCAGATAGCAAATTATTTTACAAATGATTTACAAATGGGTTGTTTTTTTAGCATGTACAAATAGCAGTTAATTTATTTTCAACCATTTTTATTTTTCTAGAATAAACATTGAGATATGTAAACTACATGTTGGTTCCGTGTCTTCCATGTATTTCAGACTCAGATGGCAGAGTGATGAGAAGAGGGCCCTCGTGGTAATTCCACACTCACAGTCAAGCTGCTGCAACAGACTGGTTTGACTGGGTGATGGGAGATTCATTAAAAGCTTGGCAAGAAAGACAACCATGGCCTCCGTGCGGTCTTGTTATTAATTCAAGTGCGTGCGTATGACAGCTGACATCTACACTGAGAATACATTCGTGGAATAGGATCGTTTTGCCAGCATGGCGTGTTTTCACGATGATACCATGTTGTGTAGGCACACACACACTACTCCAGGCAGAGCAGTGCTGCCATTTCACTTCAACCTGCCTTGGGATCGAAGCTGTGACCTGAACAGATACAAAATGCTACACGAAAACTTAACCAGTTTATGTTTGTGAAAATTTATTGTGATTTCCATTCTTACATTACATTTACAATATTATACAGAGGTTAACCAAAAATCAAAACCAGGGTGATAAACGAAGACTGGGCGAGGGAAGTGGTGGGGAGCCGAAACAGAATGACAAGGTGTCTGTTAACGAAGAAACAAAAACTGCTTTCTCATGGGGGTGCGCAGACAATCTTAAATTCTTCGGTTTTTGTAGGCTCAACACAAAAAAAGCAACAGGGGCTCTGTCAACCGTATTTAGCAGCGAAGGAGAAAAGGGGGAAAAACGTACAGGCACCATCTTTAGATGAGTAGTTTTTGAAAGGAAAAAAAAAAAAAAAACACGCGCACACACTTAGGCAAAGCCTTGAACAGCATTTTCTGATGCAGGTCTCTGATATATACTTTTTGCTCCGCGCACATGCAAACGGGTCAGAGAAGGTCCACAACCCCCAGAACGTCACACAGACACAAAGCAGTGTGCTGCTGTTATCCACGAAGACGCATCCTTAACGTGACTTCCTGGGGTCTGAGGAGTTCACCTACTCAACTTGACTGACAGTGGCAGTGGATGGACAGCCCTTGGTCTGCTGAATGTGGACTGCTGAGTAAATGACACTGGCTAGTTTACAGGCTTCTGGCCTCAAAGCACCAGCTGGCCCTGAGCGATAACTAATGCTCAGTGATTCTCACTCGAAGGTGCTGAATGTGGGTTTTGCCTTTAAAGGACATTACATTGTTTCCCAAAGCATTCTACAAATCTTCGTTTCAGGCCTTTCATTTTATAGGTTTGCATTTTCTAGGGAAGAGAAAAAAAACATTGGAAAGAGACTGAAGATGCATAGAAAGCATGGAATGTTTGGGTACCATTCACGTGTCACTATTCCTTCAAAGTTATGTCCTTATGTTAGGTCAGAAAGAGTTTTCTCACTAAACAAAAAAATATATATATCACTTTCAAACCACTCAGAAAGTCTGACGTGACCCAAAGTGGGAACTGACATTCCGTTTTGCTGCTCATGTGACTGTTTAGCAGCTAAGGGGTGATTGGCATCCCCTTCAAATTATTATCTAAAAAAAAAACAAAAATCTAAAATTCGCACACAGTACACAGCATATTTTAGCCAACAGAGGCAAGACATGGGAGCTGTATGTCTGTCTGTCCGCTAAAACATTCACTAAAATTAAGAAACGTACATGCATAAAACCGTACACTCATTGCACTAGTGCTTGGCAACACACACACCGGTGTAATATGTGGACGAACGACGACAGCAGTCAATGAGAAGCACCCACCCACAGACAAAGGAAACAGTAAGAGTGATGTCCTCCACAACAACCAGTAGTGAACTGCAGTGTGCAGGAAACACATGGTGATTAAAGACTATATCAGAGACCCCCTGGCACTTTGATACCTTTCAACTTCAATAACCACGTGGATTGTGAAAATGGCGATATGAACCTCAAATATGCATAACATCCAAGTTTTTCCAAGCTGCAGATGAGAAAAAGTGCTACCACGTTGAAAACAAAGAGTGAAACATCCGCTGAGTGACTGAATACAGTGCAGACACACACACACACACCTTAATGAGGATAACACACACACACACACCTCAGTGAGGATAACACACACACACCTCAATGAGGATAACACATGTGCACACAAAGCTTGAGGATGAGTGCAGGGGAGCTGTGAATAAACTGAAGGGTGACCTGAAACTACGATTACATAGCGTCAGTAAAGCACTGAGGTGAAATAAAGCGAGCACACACAGAACGAGGTGCACTAGATTACAAGCCCTATGTGGATGAACACAGTTAGTGAGCCAAAAACAAGAACGAATGAAAATGATGAAAAGAGTGAACAAAAAAACAAAAAAAACAAAGACGAGGTAGTTTACATATGTTCCTTTCCAGCCATAAGTTTTCAACTTCATCTTCCAAAGAGAAATAATAAAAAGAAAAAATACAGGGAAACTTGGTAAAGGAGTTTTGTGTGGGGCTGAGAGGGTAGGTCACAGATTCTCCAGCCAATCAGTTTGGAGGACACACATAAGGGGGTGGGGCTAAAAACTGACTCAGGGATTGTCTGCAGGATGAATCTATAATGTGTGTGTATGTGTGTGTGTGTGTGTTTCTTTGTGAGTGTGTGTGTGTGTGTGTCCTTAAAACTGGGGGACTGCATAGTTACCTCAATATGAGCCATAAAGGATAAATTTGAGGGGACCAATAAAATAGAAAAAAAGTAGACAAAGACAAGATGCTTGAGACACCCAAACAATCTAAACAATGCACCAACATATGCTAAAATAGCAAAGCTAATGACTTCAGAATGTCTTCAGAACTCAATTCTGATATGTCTGATCAAATAAAGGATCTGGGTGAGTGTTAAGGTAAGGGGCATGTTTGGGGGGGGTGAGAGATGGACCTCTGAGAAGCCATGGCTGTCTGTTACCATAGCAACCACTCAGACATCACAATGGCCATGGCGATAAGAACAAGCACCAGGTGTTTTTGCTTCACACCTCACCACTGATTGTCACACACACACACACACACACACACACACACACACACACACACACACACACACACACACACACACACACACACACACACACACACACACACACACACTCATTCTCTTGGCTGGAGAGAGCATTAACCCCAACTGGACAGGGACAGCTCTTTCTGCATGCATCTTACACGCCTGATCATTGATTATAATGGACAGATCAGATTCAGACACAGACACACACTTTTTGATGCATCCATGACCCAATATGAGGGGAACGTCAAAACATAACAACCCCCACCCCCACCCCAAACACCCACCCCCTTCCCATTCCCAACCGCATTTGTCCATTTCTTGTCAAACTAACCCCACACGTACTGAATCAGACCTTATGCTCCATACTCTATCTGTATGCTTTATTTGTATAGATAACTTACTTCTTATAAAAAGGTGTCTTCACCAAGAGCAAACCACTTATTGTACAGTGAGAGGCCTGGGCCCCAGGCCCCTCTGAAAAAGCCCACATGCCAACTGGGGGGGGGGGGACTGGTGTAAGTGTGTGGCCACTGCCTCAGACCTGGGAAGAGAAGGAAGGGTGGGGCGGGTGGTGGTGAGACTGAAGGGCAGGGACCAGAGCGACCACACACCGCCTCTTCAACCATCACCTGTTCTGGGACAGGCAGCATGCCTGGTGCATGGGACTCTGTAGACGGGTAAGGTTGGGGCTGGGGTTGGGGTTGGGGCTGGCGCTGCCTTGCCCAGGCTCTGAGGGACCCTATTCACAGTTCAGGCAGTCTATTTCCAGGAGAATGGAGAGGACCAACGAGACAGGGGACCAGGGATGATGACGCTCACAGAGTCAGTGTTCCACCACCATTCTCTCCTCCCAGTACCCAGTCACCACCCCACCCACACACCCACCCCTCGTTGTCTCTGTGTAAGCATGTGGGTTAGTCCTCTAGCAGCTCCTGCTCTAGGTCCATGTAAGGCTCGTCGATGTAGCTGGCTATGGCACAGGGGGAAGTCCCAACCTGCTCTAAGAGCACCGACACCGTCTCCTTCCAGAAGCTGAAGGGAATGCAGGAGCTCTGAAGGACAGGCAGATAGGCAGACAGACAGACACACTAATGTTAACATCAATTTCATCACAGCATAATCCATATGACTACAGCTTCAGCACCTCTGTGGACCGTTTGTCTAAGGCTGACTTGTTGATTTGTCTGTCAGTATTCTCTATTGCGGTGTATTACAAAAAAAAAAACTGGTTAATTTAAAGCCTTTTCACACTGCCGAAATTAGTGGGAATTTCAACCGAAAAATGGGCAGAAAGACTAAACTGAGGATAGCGCTAGTGTTTACCATGTTGATGTTATGGTGTACAAACAGCTAAAGTAATTCGGCATCATAATGTCTTAATGTATTCTTTGCATAAGTTCGCAATCCCACGTAAGCACCCACGTGCAGTACAGCAGTACGTACATGCACCATCGTTGTTTTGAAAAACTGAATAAAAACTTTGCAGACAGGCGGATTTACCTCCGGTGCACAGATCATTACACATTATTGTACACGCCCAGCAATATGTATGGTGTAATGTTACAGTGCCACTAGGCTACGCCTCCTGAACCCGGCTTTACACAACACGGGTCCAAAACATGCCGTCCTTTCACGTTGCTGTTCTGGGGTCGATTGGCGTGTCATTTGCACATGCTACCCCGTGTCTGGCAACGTGAAAACGCCTAAAGTGTGTATGCATGTGCGCGTGTGTGTACATGTGTGTTTCCCCTACTCACGTTCTCCAGGCAGGTGCTGTCCTTGTCCTTGTTGAGGTAGTGGTGCTGCCAGAAGCGCAGCAGGTGGTGGAAGTTGTTGAGCAGGCAGCCGGGGTACTTCTCGGCGTACTCCTTCTCGCGCAGCGCGCTCAGGTAGAAGGGCAGCTTGGCGCGCCGCCTGGCCAGCATCAGGATCACCAGGCTGGTGTTCAGGCAGCTCACGTTCTCCTGCGGTCAGAGCACGGAAGGGGACAGAGGAGACCTTTAGTGTCAATAAACTCACTGCAGGACAGGAGCAGCCTGCGCCAATATGGAGGCTGGAATGCGTGAGCCGAATATGAGAGTCCACTGCAACAGCCCATGTGGACTGTGGACCGCTTGAAGCAACCACAGTGTGTTCGCGTTTTTGTGGAGGAAAAAAGCATTATAAAGAAAACATGGATGCTACAGCTTCAATGATAATACAGGCCTTTAAAATGCTACATGACCTAAAACTGGATTTTACTCATCAGTATTTCCCATTTATATAACCTTTCATTCACTTGTAACACACTAGTGTTTTCTTTTTCCTAGTGTTTTCCAACACTTGTGCTATGACACAGAAGGACAGAGAGGTGTATGAGGATTTGGGAAGGTGCATAACAAAGCCTTGCCTGTGTGAGCGTCTGCACATTGATGATGTTGACGAGTCGGAAGAGGAAGGACAGGCGGTTCTCTACTCGGGCCATGTAGGACAGGAGAGCACACTCCGACAGCACCTCCACCACTGCAACAGCACACACACACATTACTATTATTATTCTCTTTCTCACACACACACACTTCCGAATAGGTGTTATCCTACAGCTCAATATACAAATACTGTAATGCGACTCAACTTAGATCAGAGGTCATCTAAGTATGAGTCTGCAAAGCAATCTTGCTACGTGTGTGTGACTATAGGTTTAGTGGGTTTAGAAGTTTAGAGCAAGCATGTGTAACAAGAAAAGCACTCGAAGAACACAGACCTCTGCCAAGCGGTTTAATTTCCACCAAAGAATCACTTCAGGGTAGTGACAATATCAACATACTATCAACATTTCAGAACAATACATTCATGATTTTTTTAGTTATTTTGATAAACAATCAAACACACAGACAGACAGATAAATGCACACAGACAGACAGATAAATGCACACAGACAGACTGATAAATGCAGGCAGGAGGCAAGTACAGCAGGGGGATGGAGCTGTGAGGTCTCACCTTTGACGTCGCCCGTCTGGCTCTCGAAGCGGTCGAGCGAGAGCACGATGCAGCGCACCAGCATGTTGGAGTCCACCAGAGAGCTGTTGATCTGCGTCAGAAACATCTGGAACTGGACACACACATACCACATACGAAGTTTAAATAACAGTTTTGGACACAATCCTCCTGGACACAATCAATTCTTCAAGGATAAATGGGTCTTCTAATTGACCTGTTCTACTAAAGAGCTTCGTAAAAAGCACTCTCTGAAATAAATCTCTAATTTATGCTTCAGACACGAGTGAAACCTAAGGCATTTTCTTCTGAAGCAATGTAGATACATTCATTAAAAATGGACATCATTCAACACGAGGTGATTGTTCTGAGGGCAGTGCTATTCAGCACCACAATACTGTCGGGAACCTATACCTTCTCTTCTGTATTGACGTAGTTGTTAAAGCGCTTGAAGGCGTCGATGTTGAACTTCATGAGTTCCCCTAGCAGGTCGAAGTAGCTCTGCAGCACGTCCCTCGACTTACAGCCACTGTCGATGATGCAGAACAGGATGTGCTGTGGAAACAGGACAGGAAGGGGTGGGGACAAAACAGGAAGTTATTTACAGTGGGTTCCATAAAAAAAAACATGCCTGACAAGCCTAGATTTGTTGATTATTTGATCTTATTATTGTGTTGTTTGGATAATGATAATCATTATTATTATTATTTGTATTATTAATATTATGTACAATAACTTGACCAAGTGGGTTCCCAGAGACCATGTGCAATGTGTCAGCACATTGTGTATTCCAGGGGGGTTGGTGTTTGCTGTGTGACAGTGCGGGTTTATAGGTGGCATAATATGAGAGAGAGACAGAGAGACAGACAGAGAGAGAGAGAGACAGGGAGAGAGAAAGAGAGAGAGAGAAAGTAAGACAGAGAGAGTGTGTGTGTGTGAGAGAGAGAGAGAGAAAGAGAGAGAGAGAGAGAGAGCGAGTGAGAGAGAGAGACAGGGAGAGAGAAAGAGAGAGAGAGAGAATGTAAGACAGAGAGAGAGTGTGTGTGTGTGTGTGTGTGTGTGTGTGAGAGAGAGAGAGAGAGAGAGAGTGGGCACAGTGCTGTTGTGATAAGTTGCTGAGCTCCCCCTCACCTCCAGCAGGCCTCTTCTCAGCAGGAACATCTGGTCAGCGTAGGAAGTAGCTCCCCTTAGAAAGCTCTCCACTGCCCGCGCCTGCCAAAACCTTCACACCCAGGTAAACAGGCCCAGTAAGACAACAAGAGTCGGATGAGTGAAAAAAACAAAACAGGACGTGTGGAGAAGAGCAAGATTGTATAGACAGAATATGAATGAGAGACAGAAACAGAGAGACAAAAATGAGAGTGGTAGAGAAAGAGAAAAATAGGGAGAGAAGAAGGGAGTGACAGACGGCATTCTCACTAGACAAACATGCATCATCTCTGATGATTCTCACCGGAAGGAGGAGTCAGGCGGCTCTCTCTTCATGACCGTGAGCAGGCGAGTCAGGAGACCCTTCTTCCCATCACACACCAGACTCCTTTGTGTGACACACACACACACACACACACACACACACACACAAAAACAGCAGATCAGCATAGATCCCCAGTTAGACCACGGACCAGTGTGGTATCTCTACTGTCAGTTACGATGATCCTTTGCTCCATCTATCTTTCATGTATGCAATTAGCCTGCCTGCCTACAATTCAAGTGTAGCACACAAAGTCAACGTCATCGCTAACAAACCCTTACTCTGCTCACCGATTGGCTAGGATTGGCTGGTACCTAATACAGCAATGTCAATGGCAGCACGGCCAGACCCTCTGTACAAAATGAAATAAAGTACGAGGGGCTGGTTTACCAGGCTAGTGATCTACAGCTAGAAACCTAATGCTCAACTGCTCGTCGTGCTTGCCCTCTGCACTGGGCGTGCATGTGTATCCCTAGTGCAGGGCATAAAGCAAGGAATAACTATGCCTGAAATCATCAAAATGTTTCAAAGTTGTTATTACTATGCGCTAGCACATGTTAAATGTAGCCTGCTGTCCCACGCCTCATTTCATGCGCCATGCCTGAACTCTTTCAGCCCTGCTGGTGTGTATGTGCCCTCCTCGTGAACTCACTTCTCCTCGGTGTACGTGACTGTGTGTACAATAACCCCTAGGTGGGTTAAACGCAGAGGAATATATCTATGTTTAAATGAAGGCATCTTCAGTTAAGACACGAGAGAGTGTACTGGCATACCTGTCTGTGTTGACCAGTTAAGATATGAGAGAGGAGACTGGCATACCTCTGTGTTAAATCAAGAGCATCTATAGTTAAGATATGAGAGGGACTGGCATACCTGTCTGTGTTGACCAGGGCCTCCACCTCAGGAATGTTTGCCTTCAGAGAGATGGCACTCAGTTCATTCAGCTCCTGGCTGTTCAGCAGCAGGTACTTGTTCCTAAAAACAAATACAAATACATAACCGCATTTATAATGTTGTTATACAGAAATTACACATTATGTACAACATGACAACATTTTCCATCATGGACCACTGGAGTAAATAATCAACTACAAGAGGTACTAACTGACCATCTACTATATTAAGTGTAGCAGAAATAACCAGTAACTGTAGCGGTGGGTTAGGGGTGGGCGGTATAACAGGTATAAACGGTATGCAGTATAAATTTGGCCAACGGTAGAGATTTTGGGTTATACCTTCCTACCGCGATAGTTCATTGCGTCACCACAACAAGGAAGAAGGAAATAGAAGGAGCTCATAAAAAAGACCGACTCAACTTCTGCAATCTGGTCATGGTTTGGCTACGAGGTGTCGGATACTGAACAGGAAAACATAATCTGCAGAATTCACGTTATTCTGACATGCCTATTTTCAAAATTGCTCATCTTCCGCGGTTGTAACATTACTTACGGTTGGTTTGCTACAGCAAGCCAGCTACGTTGGAAAACCTTGTAAATAAAGTTCCAGTGCACAGAAGCTGTGAGAGAAGGGCAAAGGGCAGGGGGCGCAGGGGACAGCACCTCTGAGTCTCTCAAATGCAATGCACAAGTGGGCAATACTCTGCAATTAGTGAGCGAAGTCAGTCACACATAAGCTTCCTACCCAATAACGCACATTTTATTCCTAACATTATATTTACAAGTTTATAATTCCTGCACATTTTTTAATTGTGTGAAAGGCTAATAAAACAGGGCAATACAAAACGAGTAGGCGGTCACCAAGGTGAATTAGTCTTAACTCCTGGTCGGCAGTGACAGAGTGTTCAGGGATGGGAAAAACAGTATGTTGACTGTCGAGTTACAAACAGAAGGAGATGGACAGAAAAAGGTCAAAGCCATTAGAAGTGTAGAAACGAGCAAAAGATGAAGGTATGCAACTGTTCTCTCTGCATGATCGCGTTATCCATGCCATGAATGAAGGGCTAATGTTAATCATGGTATAACTCTTACGTTTGTTAGCCTTCTAGCTATGATGCTACGATTGCTATACTCAACAATAATTCGGTCTTAAGTCAACAAACACAAGATCTAATTTCACCATAAGATTTGGCTTTGCAACAAAACGGTTACAAGTTTAGTTATTATTGATTTCCATAATTTGGGTTAACGTTGAGCCCTGTCATTAGCCAACAGAATGTTATTATGGTAGTTTCAACATTTGCAATTTGCTGCAACTCATAGTTTGCATAGTTTAACTATACTCGGAGTGGGTCTCGCCCGGGGAGTAATTCAATGTAGAACCGCCACTGCTTTAGGTAATTCTTAATGAGGAGCCTGTCGTGCTGTAGGCAGCTACACCTGCACTTGACTGACCCATCTTCGCCGACAGCAAGTCACTGACGACCCAGCTCTGCCCATTTGGCAAAACGCACGGACTGACTGCACTCTCCCAACATCATAATTTCCTGTGCTATTATTCTCACGTGTTCATCTAGTTGTTTTGTGTGCGGATCCTGTGGAATACAACATTATTCTGCTCTGAACGTGTTGTATATTTAGCTCAGTCCCGGTTTGCCTAACCTCTGGCTGAGCCAAGTTCCCACACGAAAATGTTACAATGTTTTATATCGTGTTTGGTGACGTTCAGAAATATTGACATTTAGCATTAAGAAGCTGTTAACAGTTAATACTGTTACATACCAAAGTACACCGTGATATATACCGTCTACCGTCTATGGTTCAACTTATACCGTGATATAAATTTTAGGCTATACCGCCCACCCCTATGGTGGGTCATCAAATGCAAGAAGTTTTACTCACTCGTGGTGGTCACTGAAGCTCTGCAGGAGCCTGAGGAACTGGATCTTGAAGGAGATCTCCTGTGGAAAACACATCAGCATGTGACCAATGCCCAGCGCCTCTGAAGCCAATCAAAAGCATACACTCTTGTTTTCTTATGCACCGCTGAAATTCTATCACACATACAATAAAATACTACAATATACACTGACAGTCAATGAAAACGCATCAGACAACTTTCTTGTACTTTTTTACCAAGAATCGATTCCAACCATGTAAACGAGTACAAATGCACTTGTTTGGTCATAAGAGAGTGGGATGACCACTCGGATGTTTAAAATTTCAGCTTCAGTGAATTGGTGATCAGCTGTTACAAAATCATGTGTTTTTCCTGTCTCGTCTCGTCCCCGTCGATGCGTTTTCATTGACTGTCAGTGTACAATGCGCCCTACACCTGACTGTCCTGGATCATGAAGTCTTTAGGATAAAAGTCAACAGGGGAACAGATGAGTAGTATATCGTGCAGAGTCATTCTGTTAGTGTCTGCAATGCTATTCATCCAGCACCTCATTAAAAGAAAGGAATATACAGATGCACCTATAAAGAGGTGTGCATAAAAGCGAGATTAAAAGATCGAAATAATTATAGATTTGCTACGAAAGTATGCGTGTACCTGTGAATGTGTGTGTTTGAGCGTGTATGCGTGTTTAATGTCAATTACCGGGCTGCAGTCACAGTTCTCGTTCTGGCCGTGCACCACGTGGTTGGTGGGCGTGTACTTCCAGATGAGTTTGTCAAACAGGTTGTTGAGTCCCGGAATGAGGCGGAACTCCGCCAGCATTTTGTGCACCTTGATGGAGAGCAACAGATAAGGAACGGAGATAAGCACACACACCCACACACACACACACACACTGTACGCACACACAGCAGAATCATGGCTCAAACACGTGATGAGATGTGTGTGTGTGTCTTGTGCTCTGTCATACACTAAAACGTGTGGCCTGCCATGTGACTTGTTGTGTGAAATTTGACACAAACACACCGTAACATGAAATACACTAATGTGAAAGACACTTTTAACATTTACATCAGTGAAAATGGTGCAGAATTTTTTTTTAAATGTTAAACTTTTTTTCTGGATTTACAGAACGGTGGTCAAAAACAAGCAAAGCTGCAAGCTGTACTCAGCCAGAACACTGACTGACTCAGTCAAACAGAAGCGATAGGGATGGCCATACACCTCCAATGCTCAGCGTGCCGACTACTGTAGGCGTATTTGTGCATAGTTACTCATCTATATGACTATTCTGTGTGCACGTGTGCTTGCGTAAGTGTGTTATGTGTCCTGCTTGAGTGAGTGTGTTATGTGTCCTGCTTGAGTGAGTGTGTTATGTGTCCTGCTTGAGTGAGTGTGTTATGTGTCCTGCTTGAGTGAGTGTGTTATGTGTCCTGCTTGAGTGAGTGTGTTATGTGTCCTGCTTGAGTGAGTGTGTTATGTCCTGCTTGCGTGAGTGTGCCGTGCGTCCTGCTTGAGTGTGTGTGTTATGTGTCCTGCTTGAGTGAGTGTGTTATGTGTCCTGCTTGAGTGAGTGTGTTATGTGTCCTGCTTGAGTGAGTGTGCCGTGCGTCCTGCTTGAGTGTGTGTGTTATGTGTCCTGCTTGAGTGAGTGTGTTATGTGTCCTGCTTGAGTGAGTGTGTTATGTGTCCTGCTTGAGTGAGTGTGTTATGTGTCCTGCTTGAGTGAGTGTGTTATGTGTCCTGCTTGAGTGAGTGTGTTATGTGTCCTGCTTGAGTGAGTGTGTTATGTGTCCTGCTTGAGTGAGTGTGTTATGTGTCCTGCTTGAGTGAGTGTGTTATGTGTCCTGCTTGAGTGAGTGTGTTATGTCCTGCTTGAGTGAGTGTGTTATGTCCTGCTTGCGTGAGTGTGCCGTGCGTCCTGCTTGAGTGTGTGTGTTATGTGTCCTGCTTGAGTGAGTGTGTTATGTGTCCTGCTTGAGTGAGTGTGTTATGTGTCCTGCTTGAGTGAGTGTGTTACGTCCTGCTTGCGTGAGTGTGCCGTGCGTCCTGCTGGAGTGTGTGTGTTATGTGTCCTGCTTGAGTGAGTGTGTTATGTGTCCTGCTTGAGTGAGTGTGTTATGTGTCCTGCTTGAGTGAGTGTGTTATGTGTCCTGCTTGAGTGAGTGTGTTATGTGTCCTGCTTGAGTGTGTTATGTGTCCTGCTTGCGTGAGTGTGTCATGTGTCCTGCTTGAGTGAGTGTGTTATGTGTCCTGCTTGCGTGAGTGTGTTATGTGTCCTGCTTGCGTGTGTCATGTGTCCTGCTTGAGTGAGTGTGTTATGTGTCCTGCTTGCGTGAGTGTGTTATGTGTCCTGCTTGCGTGAGTGTGTTATGTGTCCTGCTTGAGTGTGTTATGTGTCCTGCTTGAGTGTGTTATGTGTCCTGCTTGAGTGAGTGTGTTATGTGTCCTGCTTGAGTGAGTGTGTTATGTGTCCTGCTTGCGTGAGTGTGTTATGTGTCCTGCTTGAGTGAGTGTGTTATGTGTCCTGCTTGAGTGAGTGTGTTATGTGTCCTGCTTGAGTGAGTGTGTTATGTGTCCTGCTTGCGTGAGTGTGTTATGTGTCCTGCTTGAGTGAGTGTGTTATGTGTCCTGCTTGAGTGAGTGTGTTATGTGTCCTGCTTGCGTGAGTGTGTTATGTGTCCTGCTTGAGTGAGTGTGTTATGTGTCCTGCTTGAGTGAGTGTGTTATGTGTCCTGCTTGAGTGAGTGTGTTATGTGTCCTGCTTGAGTGAGTGTGTTATGTGTCCTGCTTGAGTGAGTGTGTTATGTGTCCTGCTTGAGTGAGTGTGTTATGTCCTGCTTGAGTGAGTGTGTTATGTCCTGCTTGCGTGAGTGTGCCGTGCGTCCTGCTTGAGTGTGTGTGTTATGTGTCCTGCTTGAGTGAGTGTGTTATGTGTCCTGCTTGAGTGAGTGTGTTATGTGTCCTGCTTGAGTGAGTGTGTTATGTCCTGCTTGCGTGAGTGTGCCGTGCGTCCTGCTGGAGCGTGTGTGTTATGTGTCCTGCTTGAGTGAGTGTGTTATGTGTCCTGCTTGAGTGAGTGTGTTATGTGTCCTGCTTGAGTGAGTGTGTTATGTGTCCTGCTTGAGTGAGTGTGTTATGTGTCCTGCTTGAGTGTGTTATGTGTCCTGCTTGAGTGAGTGTGTTATGTGTCCTGCTTGCGTGAGTGTGTTATGTGTCCTGCTTGAGTGAGTGTGTTATGTGTCCTGCTTGAGTGAGTGTGTTATGTGTCCTGCTTGAGTGAGTGTGTTATGTGTCCTGCTTGCGTGAGTGTGTTATGTGTCCTGCTTGCGTGTGTCATGTGTCCTGCTTGAGTGAGTGTGTTATGTGTCCTGCTTGCGTGAGTGTGTTATGTGTCCTGCTTGCGTGAGTGTGTTATGTGTCCTGCTTGAGTGTGTTATGTGTCCTGCTTGAGTGTGTTATGTGTCCTGCTTGAGTGAGTGTGTTATGTGTCCTGCTTGAGTGAGTGTGTTATGTGTCCTGCTTGCGTGAGTGTGTTATGTGTCCTGCTTGAGTGAGTGTGTTATGTGTCCTGCTTGAGTGAGTGTGTTATGTGTCCTGCTTGAGTGAGTGTGTTATGTGTCCTGCTTGCGTGAGTGTGTTATGTGTCCTGCTTGAGTGAGTGTGTTATGTGTCCTGCTTGCGTGAGTGTGTTATGTGTCCTGCTTGAGTGAGTGTGTTATGTGTCCTGCTTGAGTGTGTTATGTGTCCTGCTTGAGTGTGTTATGTGTCCTGCTTGCGTGAGTGTGTTATGTGTCCTGCTTGCGTGAGTGTGCCATGTGTGCGGCGGAGCTCTTCACCATGTTCCTCTGGCGGCCCATGAGCAGCACGCACAGCACGTAGAGCACCTCCACCTTGTACATGATCTCGTGCACCGTCTTCATGGACTGGGGCAGGCGGTGGCGCAGGGGGCTGGTGGCCAAGCTGCCCTCGTCCGACGACTCTGCAGGACACACAGCAGCCAGTCAGGCAGGCAGGCAGGAGGGAGGAAGGGAGGGAGAGGAGGGCATCAACATTTGCAAAATACAACCGGTGACAAAGAACTGATATTACACTGGGGAAACTCACAATACAGGAAACTTATAGTGAATACTCAGACAGCCTCATCCAGCTAACACGAATGACAGTCCCATCTTTTTGGTTCTTATGAATCACTTGGTTAAAAACTTACTCACTTACAGATCACACCAGTTGGCTGGCTGTCTAGCAGACGGTTGCCACTCTATATTTTAGGTCATTTTTACGTCATATTTTTTAAATAAATGTCCTTATGTACTTCAAAGAAAGCAAACAAACAAAAACGTAAAGGAGAAAGAATTTTTAAAAATTCTAATTTTAATGTACTTATTTAGTTTTGCTAAAAGGCACATCCACAAGAGTCTAGTCTATCCAAAAGTCTAGTTAACCGTACGCCTAAATGTTGGTGTAATGCCACCCTACACCAACATTAAAGCCTACGGTTAATTATACTGGAAACTAAAAAATGATTCAAGTGGTAGGTTTCCCATCTGTTACATTCTCGGGTAAAAGCTATGGGAGCCATTCACTGAACAATGAGCCAGACCAATCCGACCTTGCGGTCTGAACAACAACAAGGATATGGCAAACGAGATGGAGTGTGTGCTGGCATTCCACTGTATCAGTTACACTCACACACTCTCTCTGAAGCAGTTACACCAACACACTGTAGAAGCACACAATAAGGAATAAATGAAGAACAAATGAATGAATAACTAAAGTTTCCCTCATAGAGAAAACCCCAGAATTCTACAATGTTCAATATACTTCCAGTTTTGCTAGAAAGCCCATTCACATATGAGTCTGGATACATGTAGGCCTTAATGTTTGAATAAATACACTGACAGTCAATGAAAACGCATCGACGGCGACGAGACGAGACAGGAAAAACACATGATTTTGTAACAGCTGATCACCAATTCACTGAAGCGGAAATTGTAAACATCCGAGTGGTCATCCCACTCTCTTATGACCAAACAAGTGCATTTGTACTCGTTTATATGGTTGGAATCGATTCTCGGTAAAAAAGTACAAGAAAGTTGTCTGATGCGTTTTCATTGACTGTCAGTGTACGTAAAAATGTATGCATGTCTGCTGCCCCCACCTGTGCTGGAGAGCTCGGCCTCGTCGGTGGCCATGAGCATGAAGGCGTCCAGCACCACCACGTTGTCCAGCCAGCTGTACCAGTCCTCCAGCTCCTGCAGGAAGCTGGACGCCCCCGGGGCCTCCGACACCTTCCGCGTGGCCAGCTTACACAGCCGCTCGATGAAGCCGGGGATGTTCAGCAACGTCACTGTTCGGGGCAACAGACGCGTTAGAGGGTGCAGAAGGAATAAACATGGAACTGTCTCCTAACACTAACACTCTGTATTCACCTTATTCTGGAAGAGACCACGGGCGTCAAAACATTCTTCCGGTTGGTTCAGTATTTCCGGTTTAACAACGCTGTCTATTGCAGTCGATAACATTGGCACAGTAGTACAAATATGTCGAGCTTGAATTGTTTGGTGAGGGGGCTACCATTAACTACATAAAAACATGGCTGTACTTGGAACAACCCTGTTATTGTCCACGAGGACAGGGCATAATGTTGTTTGGCCGGTTTATAATCTGTTGTCCGCCATCCAGCGATGAGGAAGTTATTTTTATCCCCGGTGCGGGTCTATCTCCACGCATGCATCTCAACTGATGTTACTTGAAATCTAGCAATCTAAAACATCGGCACATATATCTAGTATTTAAGTAAGCTATGAAATCAGACTACTGCTCCACGCTTATACATGTAATGTTTCTGAAGGTCGCCAAACACAATATTAAACATTGTAACATTTTCCTGTGGGAACTCGGCTTGAGCCAGAGCCAGAGTGGTAGGCAAACCAGGACCGAGCCGAATGTACAAGCGTTCAGAGCAGAATATCGTCCTATTTCATAGGATCTGCACACAAAACAATTATATTAACACGTGAGAATGATGACACAAGAAATGTTGCCATGAGAGGAGGGTGCAACGAGTGGTCAGTGGCTTGCTGTCAGCACAGACGGGTAGCAAGTGGTGTATGTGTATGAAATAGCACGGCAGACTCTTTTGTTTTTTAGCATCTCATTCAGCGTTGCCAAAGGTGAAATTATTGTATTCATGGCTTGCAGAAACTAAATGGAAAATGTTGCTGGAAAGCAGTAGCTTTCGGTCTGCATAGTTAGGGAAGTTACAAATACAATGTCCATTTACATGAATGTGTCTTTTTTTCTGACAAATCGCCGCCTGCCTCAGCCCACCGCTACATCATCCAGTCACTCAGTGGAATTCATTAACCTCAGGTGACGAAGTACAATCTCTCCATCCGACCTTATAATCTTGTTTTTGTGTCTTTTTAAGTTAGCTTATCCATCTAAATTTGCAGGGTTTTCCGACGTAGCTGACTTGCTGTAGCTATAGACATCCTATACATTGTATAGGATGTCTATGGCTGTGGCAAGCCGGCCGGAAGTTGTAAACCAACGCGGAAGATTTTCACCTTTGAAAATGGGCGTGTCAGAATAAGGTGAATATGTGCAAGGAATGAGCACTGAAGACTGATGCATAATTGATTGAATTTTCCCAATTCAAGTGTGATCTCAGTGATGGGCTAGCCTGGTAAACCCGCCCCTCGTACTTCCTTTCATTTTGTACAGAGGGTCTGGACCGGAATCTCTTGAGGGTCATGTAGTCGGCCCCAGCAAGACCGATCCAATCAGCAAACAGAGGGTGTGTTCATTAGCCATGACGTTGACCTTGTGTGCTACAATTGAATTGTAGTGCGTAGGTAGGCTGATTGTATGTGACGAGCAGGCGTTAGCGATTGGGTAAAGGCAGAGGCACTTTTTTTAAACTTCAGCAGAGTCCACACCTCCAGGAAGAAATCGATTCTGACGGTGTCTAGTCCAGACCCTCTGTACAGAATAAAATGAAGTATGAGGGGCTGGTTTACCAGGCTAGTGATGGGCCACCTTCAGATGCTACAATCTTGTACCACATATTCAAAATCACCTGATTCTGCCTGTCTGGTTAATACAAGTGACTGGTTAACTCTGTTACCTTTCTGAAAACCTTTCCTTGTTTATATAATTTTGCCATTAGAGGCAGATAAATTTTATTTGTACAAATTTACAAATCAAGAACCCTCCACTTTAGTAATTGGACATTCACATATAGTTATTACAACAAACAACAAACAGCCCTTCTCCTCTGTCAAGAACAAGGAACTACTGTCCTGTCACAGTCCTCTGGTAGCTCACCCTGGTTCATCTCGGCCCGTGAGGGGCTGGAGTTGCGCTTCTGCTGGGCGTTCTTGGCCAGAAGTGTGTGCTTGTCGTCGTTGCCCAGGTCCGGCTCCGAGATGGTGACGGAGAGGATGCGGCAGAAGTTGGCCAGCTGCTGCTGGTCGAAGCTCTGGACCAGGCCGCAGAGGTTGGGGATGTCCTCCAACTGGATCATCTCCTGGGGGACACAAGAAGGCCCAAACAGAGCGGTTTTGTTCTGTCAGAACTTCAGAGTAGCTCAGAGACTGGCAGGATCAAGCTGGGATTTCAGACTCAAACCATACTCTGCAAACCGCGACAGTGGACAATATAACTGAAAGCAGAGTTGTCTTACTCTAGAAGTTGACAAAAACATGTTATGTTTTACATTCACATTTTTTCCCCTTCAATGTGTTTTTCATTTCTATGGGTGCTTCATTTCTAGGTCCAGTAAAACATTAATTATGTGTTGATGGTTGTGTTTTATTCTGCAATCCCAGACTCTTCCTGACCTTCTTGACCCCAAGGATGTCCTCGATGAGGGTGGCAGTCTGGAGAAAGGTCTTCCGATTGGTCATCAGCGTGAAGAGGAAGAGCACAAAGTCGTCACGCGCCGCCAGGCTTTTGGTCACACCTTCCGTCTAATAGGGAACAAACGCAGATGCTTTTGACTGACGTTAAGGAGGCTCAATATGACATGTTTCTGTGCATCATGAGAGGAGCCACTTTTCAAGCATTCTTGAGGAGACTTTCACTCACTTGAAACAGTCATTAATTTCACTGTCCTACTAATAAATTATTCAAATATAAAATTCTTAATGTATTGTGTATTAATATTATAATGCTTGTACTGCTAGACCACAAATCCCTAAATAAACCATGCCAAAGTGCTTTTACACTAGAATTTTGATGTGGTTAAGTCTAAATTAACTACACTCTCTTAGTGATATACACAGGAAGACCACACGATAACAATATCATCCATTATCCGATGAACTTGACAACAGATACAGTGAGGAGTACTCACGCAAATGCAGCAGTTGTAAAGAACACTTAGGCAGTCTTTCACCAGGTCATCATTCACTGTGAGAAACGACACATTTGCATCTGTTAGCCAGACGCACCAAGGCCCACTGAACAGTCAGCTCTGCTTGCTAATGACACTCCACAATGAGGAGCCATTCACAGATAGATTGAAGACAGATAAAGCAGCGTAATCAAATCAGAGCATTTCTGTGTGACCGTCACACAGCTGCCAGCAGCACAGACTCTCAATGACGGCAGCACTGAGGCAGCTTTTCACAGCGGGTGTGTTTCTGCTCGGGGCTAAGTGCACCCCTACTCACTCTTGGGCTTCTTTTTTAGCGTGCTGAGGGTGGGTCGCATCAGGATCTCCACCAGCAGCTGTTGGGTCCACAAGGGCAAACGGAGGAGAGAAAGGAAGCAAAATTTAAATATTTCATATTGTGAAATAGTGCATAGAAATATTTCATATTTGAAATAGTGCATACATTTAATGGTGACCTGGGAGGTATACTACAAAGGTGGTTAAGTAATAACTATGGATTAGATAACCAAGAGGTAGTTGCAAACCTGTTAGTAGAAGAGCCCAGGGCTTCACTCTCTTAACTAAACAAGAGGCAACGAGCTCTCCTTCTATAAGGTGTATGACAACCTCTGAGTTAAATAAATCAGGTTTGTCACTTAAACACCTTGACAGTGAACCCCCTAAATCACAGAAGAGCTCACATGTCCTAAAACAAATACAGTACTCCAACAGGGGCCCAAACAGAACTCACATCCACGCCACCGAACAGGTCAAAGGTGTAGGTGTTGGGGAAGGAGGACTCCTGAACCGTCTTCCTGTCCTCCGTCACAAACGACATGGCCTCCATGGACAGCAGGGAGGACAGCTCCTGTACAGTCAGACATGAAGATGTCATCACATGACAGATAAATGAATGAGGAAGCTATACACAGACATATAGTCCCTTTCAACAGTAAACAGAAAAACTGTGCCAGAACATTATTTCATTCCCACAACTACATCACTACATTCAGCTACATTTCACATTCTGGGGAATGTTAAGACAGAAGCGCTGTGGGAACAGTGCGACTGTAGTATCTGAACTCTCTTCAAAAGGTCTATAGAAGAGAGAGAGATATATATAAAATGGATTAACATATCCACCTTTAATGTAACAAAAAACACCCATCACTTTTATTACGCAGCAACACGTTACAATAGGAAGGAATACAGCGCACTAAACTATAATTTTAGTAAACTTCACACACCAAGTCAAACTCTACCTTGCATAGTAGTCAGAATCAGAAGTCAGGGGGTCAACCGCAGTGGGCTAAAATTGAAACTACTGAGTGAAGTTCCACATAAAGCACCTTTTATTTGAGTGAAATGGTTCCCATTTGTACTCCTGCGCTCTTCTGAAATGAAACCCAGATCTCTGGCCTTGCTAGCACTGTGCTGTCCCAACCACACAGCAGGGACACCCTTGGAAAGAGATCCCTTTTCCCTCCACTGAGGAGATGAGCTGCGAGCTGCACGCTATGCTTCACTCTGTAAATGTGCTCATTCTTACACAGCAGGGAGAAGAGCATATTTCCCATTGAACGCACAAAAAGCGGTAAAAGAGAGCGATGAAGCTTAAGATGCTGGAGCCAGCTTCACAAAACCTTCTTAGTGGAAAATAAAAACAGTGGTGGTGCTTTGTTCTCAACTTTTATGTCAATACAGAAGTTAAGAAGATTTATTAATGAAACTATTATCAATTTGCTTAGATTGCAAGAATGTATTTTTCATTCCATCAAATGTGCACCTTCCCTCTGCTTTTACTGCTGGTTTGACTGGTACCAGGTAACTAGCAGAAGCTAAATGCATGCCGTCACTATTTCAGTTCTTCTGTTTACTGTTTATTCAAACATCGTGTAACCGTATTTGGCTAAATCATTTGGCGCTGGGTAAAATGTCCATGAGAAATGAGGCATCAGTGTTGTTTAAGAGGGGCCCTTCACATGTTCTCACGCCGTGTGCTTATGTAACATGTACAGTGTGTCCATTCATCAAGTATTCAGTGCAAGGGGGCCTAAGAGCTCTTAAAATAGCACTGAACCCATCGCACCCTCCCTGAAGGGGATGGTGGTCTACCGGAGTGGGGCTAGCTGTCTGCCTGCATCTGCCTGCGTCTGCCTGTGTCTGCCTGCGATGGTGTTCTGCTGGAGTGGGCTTGGGTGGGGTGTCCTGGCATACCTTGAGCATGCTGTGGATGTGTGGGTGAAGGAGATGGTGGTGTGCTAGGGTGGCACATGCTGCATTACTTTGAGTGCAGTGCGTGTGTGTGTGTGTGAAGTTGCTGGGTAGGGTGGGCTAGGATACTTTGAGCAGGCTTGCTGTATGTATGTGTGTGTAGGTACTGGGTGGTGTGTGTGTGTGGTGTGTGTGTGTGGTGTGTGTGTGTGTGTGTGTGTGTGTGGTGTGTGTGTGTGTGGTGTGTGTGTGTGTGGTGTGTGCGTGTGTGTGGTGTGTGCGTGTGTGTATGCGTGCGTGTGTGTGTGTGTATGTGCTGGGTGGGGTGTGCTTCGTTACCTTGAGCACGGTGCGCGTGTGTGTGAAGTCGCTGTTGAGGTGGCTGCTCTCGTACAGGTGCTGCAGGAGCACTGGGATGCCGTGCCATTTGGCCTGCTTGTCTCTCTCCTGCAGCAGAGTCTCGGGGAGCTGAGGAAAACACACACACACACGTAATCACACACACACGTAATCACACACACACGTAATCACACACACACGTAATCACACACACACGTAATCACACACACATGTAATCACACACACACGTAATCACACACACACACACGTAATCACACACACACACACATGTAATCACACACACACACACACGTAATCACACACACACGTAATCACACACACACGTAATCACACACACATGTAATCACACACACACGTAATCACACACACACACACGTAATCACACACACACACACGTAATCACACACACACATGTAATCACACACACACGTAATCACACACACATGTAATCACACACACACGTAATCACACACACACGTAATCACACACACACGTAATCACACACACACGTAATCACACACACAAGGATGCATATGCTCGCTCGCTCACTCACTCACTCTCACACACACACACCACAGCAGTCCAAGGGAAATAGCAGATTAAACAGCCATTCAAGTCACATCTGACAAACAAAAGGTTAACAGTGTGACATGCCTTTGTCAAACTACTGAAAAGGGCAAGAATGACTGGATAAGGTGGACTTACCCACACATCACAAAAACACTATGGCACCGTATCTAGCCTACACAACTGAAAAATATAATATCTCATATGAAGTGTTAGCTGGTTAAACACAATACTGCCGAATGACACATCCATGGCTATGTCACCTTAAAACACCAGCTAAACTTAGCACATAATAAGGGCCTGTCAACCCCATCAACATTTACAACTACATACCATTGTGATGAAGCCTCTCAGCAAGAACAGATACAAGATCATAACAAAACACCTTTATGATTCACAAGGGGTGTTGGGTTGCAACACGTAATGTATGACTTTACACCTTTACCAGTGACCTGTTCTGATCTTAAGGCTCCTCCCTTGTGCTCATTCTCCACTGCTGAGACTTTAGGGATTTTAGTGGCCTGCTCGATTCTGGTGTCAATGCAGCAATTGTATTTTCTTCTCCCACTGTTCTTATTATTTGCCGTTCTCTGTAATCTGTGCCTGCACTGTGCTAGGGGAAGTGTTCAGTACGTGGCATTTAGCACACACTCCGGTCCACAGTGGCTTACAGGTAGGGCTGCTCAATTAATCGAATTCTAATCGTGATAACGATTTCAGGGCCAAACGATCTCAAAACAAATAAAATCGAGAGCAACAATGTTTTTGTCGTAATTATTTTCTACTGTTTGTACTGTACATTAGATGTATACATTAGACATTTCTACTGTTTGTACATTAGACATCAAAGGAGACTTACTAATGTTTACGAAGAAAGGTATTAGGGAAAATCCGAAGGTACAAGAATGTTTTTTTCGAAATGTTTTTGAATACATTTTTAATAAATGAAGCATGTTACTGAGGAAAATAAAATAATCGTTTGAATAATCGTGATTTCAGTTTTGGCCCAAATAATCGTGATTCAGATTTTTTCCATAATCGAGCAGCCTTACTTACAGGGAACTAGGCTCATCACAGGCAGGACAGTCTTCCTGGAGCAACTTGGGCTTATAAGTGCCTTGGTCAGGGGTACAACGCAAAGAAGACCCTGTGGTCAACCTTGAAAGTTGCAACCGTATGGTGTTTGTTTGCAAACCACAATCACTAACCATCAGACCACCACATTGATAAATGGATTTTTATAAGCCACGCGAGCAACAGCAGCAATACTGAGTTCTGTTTGTAAACCCTGATTACTGACCATTAGACCACCAGACCACAGCTATGATGAACGTGTTTCTATAAACAACACCGACTACATGAATATGATTAAAAAATGCTTCACTCCCCATGTAAATACCTGAAGACATCAGAACTCAGGTGGCATCAGCAATCTGCCGGCATCAGCTTACCACACCCAATCTGATGTGACAATGACATTCAAATAAGCCTAATCATACCAATCTGAGGTGTGGCACATGTAACTAGCAACTGTTATCTTCAGTTTGTATACCTGTTTGTGTGTTTCTCAGGTGCTGGTATGTGGGTACTCGGTTCTCACATAATTTGAAATGTTGCATGAATTTGTCGCGCAACGAACACACAGTGACATAATCACGGACTCCGGTTCAGTGCCCGCCAGACCAGAGACATTTCAAGATAACAAAATGTTAACGTGTTAAGGCATATACACTTCACGCAAATTCTTGCCTTCACAGATAACATCAAAGCACATCTGATCGGCAGCTTCCCAGACAGCATCCCAAGACAAGTGCTGATGAGGGTGAGTGAATTACTGGAGTGAGGCACCTCTCACGCTACAGGTATGTTTATCACAGGGAAATGCTTGGTTGTGAAAAAATGATGGCAGCTATTTTTTTTAAGCCATGCAGCAACTGTTAGGGTCGACTCTGAAAGAAAAGCTCAAAGGCGTTCAAAGAAACTGTTTGCTGGTGTTTGCATCATCTTCTCCTCATTATTATACAACACTCCTGTCAATTTGATTTTTGCAGTCCTTTTGGATGGCTTCTTTGGCAGAACTGTCATAGCGTCTCATGACAATAAAGCAGTCTGAATGTCCACGGAGCAGCTTTAGAAGGGGGGCTGCTGGCTGTGGAGAGAGAGAGAGAGAGAGAGAGAGAGAGAGAGAGAGAGAGAGAGAGAGAGAGAGAGAGAGAGAGCCCGAGAATCTGGCTGGGTCACCGAGGGACACGTTCTATTGCATTCAAATGAAGCTTCCCCCGGCCTGTGTGCAAGACGGCCCAGATGTCCAAAAGAGTGCAGCCCCGGGCTCTCGGGAAATGTGCTCTTCATCTCAAGTAGGCCCGTGAGAGGCTGTCTTACAAAAGCCTTTATTCAACCACCCAATCACCCAAAGAATAAAAGCTGAGCTGAATAAGCTGAGTGTCGAAGCTGCTGCTGCTGCAGGCTGTATATAGCTGTTCCATGGTTCTTCAATGCAAGTGGACATAAATTTTAGTCTGCATTTAACGGTGGAAAAATAACACACTTGCCAGGGCTCAGTTTATTTTCTTTTTCACGCACCCTTTCTGGCCAAGTTAAAATCAAATTGACAAACGGGTGGCTCTGACCTCTCAAATCGCTGGTAAATGACGTACAATGTGTCACTATCATGCAAAAGCCATTTCACAAACATTGTAATTCTTCTCTGGTATGCAAGTTATTCAGTAGCTTGAACACGAAGTTCCACGCCTAAAAACTCTTAGTGCATTATGGTCCCTCTAGTAACTGGTTAGTTACAACATCAAACAGAAGAAAACAAATCAACAAGGGAGGAAACATTCCGTTTTTCGTTAGAAGTCTGTGAGTTGTGATTATCACTGAGCTAATGCATCGTCCAAGAAAAAATACTGATGAAAGGGTAGCTGCTATAGCATACGTGCAACTACGTTTTAATAGCTGTGCTCTTAAAACGACACAATACTACAAATGAGTGCCTGACTGTTCTTGCAACACAGTGTAAGTGTAAACAAACACCCAACTTGGAACACACGTATATGGGGACTAGCATTACCGATCCAACTTAGCTTCTTTCTACTATTTACAGTTAGCTAGTGAGTCTGCTGACACAACTGTAACGTTTCTGCACGTCACATACACTGGTTGTATTTAGGGCATTAACTAACAGCTGTCTGAAGCAAAATAAGAGTAGATAATATACATGTCGGCTTACAAAAGACTCATTTTGTGTTTCTTTCTGAGGACAGTTTAGGAGAGTACAGGTTTCGTTACTGCTTCAGCTACGTCAACTGTTAGCAATAGCAACGCTTTACCAATCTCTGTGGCTTGTAACACGTATCTATACGAGATAAACGGCATCCCTTTAGATGCATACAGCTAGTTAATTATTGTATAAATGACAACTGAAGGTAACAAGGACTTCGGAATTGCAACACCAAGTTCTGGTCGTATGTTATGCACATATATTTGGCAAACATATGCTAGTCAGCGTACAAAGCAAACTCCAGTGCAAGTTTAGGCTAATGTTAACACTGGTAGCTACATAACTATGTAGCTAATAGTAGCAAGCTCCCTTTTGTCATGTAAACGCTATTTCAGTGCAAGACATTGTTCTAAGAATATCATACCTGAGTCCCTCGACTAAATCCCCGTCCTGTAATCTGGCTCTGTCTGACATTTGTGATTATATTCCCATTACGGCTCTTTCGTCTTGCCCCCTTACAAGGGGACTCAGACCCTAATTGCGTCGCCATTACCTTTTCTTCTGTACTATACCAAACAGGAAGTTTAAAACACACTTTAAAGGAGCCGAAGTATGATGTCATGCAACTTCCTTTTACTTTCGCTTATTAGAAAGTCAAATTCAATAAATGTGGTCCCAAATATTGTCGATGTGGCATAATAATGCAATATATTTTGTAATATTGACCAAGAAGGACACTTTGGTGCAAACACTCTAACATTACTGTACCACAAGAGCTGTTATACGTTTGTGTTTACACGAACCAAGAACAGACTACTCGTGAGTTTTTTAGTGAAACAAAAAAAATTGCTAGACTCAAATAAAAAAAACATATTTTACGCTACCGTGCAATGCCTGAATAATAAAAAAAAACATCGCCAGCTAAAGTCTTTTTCTCATAAATATTTTCTGAAAAAAAAAAAAAGTATGGAGCTTTTCTCAATTTAGTACCCTACATGAAATAAACAAATAGGTAATACATAAATATAAATCAGAGAGTAGCTTCTAATTGTTAATTGTAACCTGCAGATGGCGCTGTGGTGTTTCTCGTATAGATGACTCAAAGTCAGGTTGCAAAATGTTACAGTGTTGTTTTACGCAACGATGCTTCATTCTTTTTTTTTTTTTTTCAAAAAACCCTTGGGCCGTCTACATCAGTTTATGAACAGCTGCAAACACATAACCATCACAGTAAGATGTTTATTATGCTTTGTAACGAATGTACCAGCAGGAGGTACTGTAAGTGCTGTAAAATAGGTCTACTTACAGCTGTGAAAAAAAACAGTACCATAAAACAACACACTGAGGTAAAACATACGAGTGAAAATAAGTCACCCAGAAAATAATAACAAAAGAGGGCGAGAGATATAAAGTCGTTGCTCACAAGTGAACATCTACATTCTTTTGGAATTAATCCTAATAGGCTATGATACAACTTGCAATATACAGTACAAAATAAAGTAAGCCCACATCAAAATGGAAGCTATACATACCAGAATATAAAACTATAGACAGGTTGCTGATCAGACTGTCATACTGTAAGACCCCTTGTGGTTATTAATTGCAAGGTTTGCCATGGTACCAATCCATATTTTTAATCCTTATAGTTTTTAATTTGTCAACCAAGGAACTCCTCATTCATGTTTAAATACTGAGCTTGTTGTGCCAGTTTTATTCGGATTCCTCTGTTGTTGTAACTCTGCTAAAGGCAGTTGTCTGTAGAACTGTCCACACATTCATTGTAATTCCTTGCGAATGGGAAGAAGAGTCTGGGAGAGTGATACAAAATCCCAAAGAATAAGAGCTGTAAAGGGTCTTACAGTGTTCACCAGGAATGCCCAAGATAAATGCTCAATATCAAATGCAGGATTACTGCACTGACAGCAGCACCCCTGGATTGTGCAAATTGAATAAAGAAAAACAAACAAAATAATATGTCTTGAGAATGTAACCCCTATTACTTTGAAGAGTATTATGTGTCAAATCATCTTCAGGGGAAATGTCCAGTATAAATAGAGCAGTCTGTTGGCAGGTATTCCTAATGGCCCACATCTGCTGTATCACAGTCCTCATTGTCCAGTGCCTCTTCCTGAGACATGAACAAATATGAGCTCATAGCTTCCCGTAGTCCTTCACTGAAAGGGCTTTCATTTGTGTCGTCCTTCTCCTCGTCCTTGGGGAAGATCATGGACCTGAAGGGACATGAGCACAGCGTGAGCCCAGGGCTTGGGTGGCCAAATATGACTAATCGTCACTGTTCCCATGTGTGAACAGTAATAGTTGACAGCAATATATCAAGCTGTGGCATGTATAGACTTTATTTTTACACATTAAAGTGATATCCTCAAGTACCATCGATACAGTTCATATCACAAAATGATAGTCTCATTAGTCTCATGACTAAAAATAACATGTGGCTCTGAGCAGTGTATTTGATGTGGAGTTAAGGCACAGATGTGGTGTACCTTTTCGCTCTCTTCCAATTAAAGGTGGGCTTTCTGACAAACACAGGGGGTGGTATGGGTTCTGTGGAAGTGGTGGAAGAGTCCTGGATGTGGCATGGTTTTCTCAGCAAGCAGCATAATCCATCTAAGGAATCTGCATGAATTACAACAAAAAATCTCAGGTTGTTTTCATTAACTCCTCTGCTCCGTTTCAAGGTGTTCCCGCGATAGATTAACGATGCACCGACAGCAAGATTTTGTAGGTGTAATATAGTATTCATGGTGTGTTGGTTCAACCACAGAAACCTATATACTCTGCTTTGTGAAAAAAAGAACTATATACATATACTGTATATATATAGAATGTTACGTGTATTGGCTCTCTTAAAAAAAAAAACTAAATTCTTGGTAAAGAAAGTAGGAAGGAAGTTGCTGGTGTTAAACTGAAGGTAGTGGTAGGGTGGTGGCTTGAGGCTGGTATTTTAGAACCTTTTTCGGTCATTGTATATGTGTGACTTAAAACCAGACAGCAGTGTGAAACGTGGCTTAGCATAAAGATATAATTTCCTCAGTAAACTTGACAAATAAACTAACACTATTATGCCATAAAAATATATTCTTTTATATCTGATTTTTTAGTAGCTCCTATGAAAAAAACATCATGATCCTTAAACCAGTAAAAATTAAAAGGGAATTCACATCTTCAACAGTTTAGCCAGTACAGCCAATACTGTAGCTTACCAGAGTAGTGGTCAACCAGTCTGCTGATGGAGGGAAAGGTGTGAGAGGTGAAGATGTAGAACCAGCCGTTAAGCAGGCAATGGATGCGATAGTGTCTGACCACGAGGGCCGAGCCATGTCCTTGCACAACAGACAACGAATAGGTTCCTGTATATGTATAAAAAAGATCAATCAATATAATGAAGAACACACTTGCAATTGTATTTTTCATGGATGGCAGACAACTCTCATCATCAAATTTAAAAGTTTTATGTTGTATTACAAAATATAAAAACAAATATTTTACTTATGTACCAAGCCAGTGCAATAATAGGCTATAGAAAATATATTTGACAACATTATATTAAACAGATATCTGTTCCCAGATGGCTGAACTCCTGTGTTTTGCACTCATAGAGACTGACCTTTGCAGGTCTGACTTTGGCGAACCATGAATGACCCTGACTGGTTGTGGGGTCTCAGCAGAAGCTCCTCTGCCTTGGCTCTGCTAATGCCTTCATACTGCCATCTGGGATAGAGGGAAACATAAGGAACACTTCAGCATTCAGGGTGATCGCAGGGGCAGCTGTGGTCTCATGGATCAGAGGGCCACAGGTTCAATTCTTAATTCTTCTACCAACAGGAAAAATGTGGGAGGGTAATTGAGTAACCACACTGTAAAAAGTGCTGCTTAAAAAAAAGGCAACAGCTGCATGGATTTTTAAGGTTGGTTTAACTTCCACTATTCTTTTTGCATTTTGTTTTTTCAAGTAGCATGAACACGTGCCACTTAAAGCTACTTAAATGTTACTTAAAGTTACCACGTGTTACTTAAGTGCAAGTTAAACCAACATAAAACATCCATGCAGCACGGTATCTTAATATTTGTAGGTTTTTGCAAGTTGTTGCTAGGGACCACATTTTACATTGCAGTGCTATCCTGCACCCTCATCTGTGGCTGAGGTGGCCTTGAGCAAGGCATCTAAGCCTACATGTCCCCAGCGGGACTGTCCCTGCACCTTATTTACAGCAAGTCACTCTGGACAAAAACATACACAGAATAATCTGTAATTATTCATAACTGCAACAAATTCCAGTAAAGGTTTAATAAGATTTACAACTTCTTTGGCTTATTTTATACATAGGTGGTCATCTTCACCAAATTATCATATCATATACAGGCATCATTCATCATATTTATTCATACATATATTAGTGACTTAGTCTTTTTGGTCAACCCAATTTTAAACTTTACCATCAGAATGTTAAATGTCATGTCAGTGTTTGCACGCTTAAAAGTCATGAGGACTTCACGGAAACGGGAAGTTACACTTAGAAACAGAATGGTAGTAAAAACCGAGAAAAGAGAATGCAGAAGAACCAAATGCACGTGGAGAAAAAAACAAGCTTAAAATGTTTTATATGTGTTAATCTTATCCATTGCTTCAACAGAAACAAGTAAAACGGATGGACCATCAACCCAAGTTAAAGGTATAATAAAACAATGTCATCGTCAATACCACAAAGAAATGGGTGGACTATCATTTCACAATTTGACACAGTTAATCAAAAAAGTCTTCAGGAAGGATTTTCCATCTTAAAACATCAAGAGGTTGTCTTAATATAGTGCTCTCTGATCCCAAAACTGCTTTACAGCAAACAATTAATGGCTCATTGTTATAAATAATCTCAAAACAACTCATCATAAAGAGAACTTTGGATGCATAAACAACTAAAGTCCTATGGGATCTCAAATCTTCATTTTGCTGCTAAAACTGTTAACAAGTACCTTTCAATCGAGTCAGGATTTTTTGAGGTTAATATTTTTTTTTTCTTTTTTGACAAATCTCAATCACCTTAACTACCTGAAACAATGACATATGAATCAGTAAGTTACTGATTCAGATAAAAATAGTAGTGATTTTACTTTAATCTCAGGCTTGCACTACACAACATGGATGATAGATGACTTCAGGATTGGTTGGAAAATTGGACAGGACTTTCCAGTGTAGCCATTTACTGGTTCTGGTCTTCTCTAGAAGTTTCTTTAGAATCATCGGTTGTCACCTCCACAAAGGCGGTTAAGTTTTTACAGCTGTTTGTTTGTTAGCAAAATAACTCAGAAAGTTATTAATGTATCGTTCAGAAATTTTGACAATATGTTGGTTGTCGTTGGTTACTTCACAAAAAATCTGAATATCACATTAAGAAATCTCATTGATGAAATAAAAAAAGGGGGGGGGGGGGGGTTTAAACTGCTTGGCTGTTCAAGGAGGTCTGTGCTCTCCTAGTGCTTTTCTAGTTATGAATTAGATGGATTTAAATGGCAAAGGGAATCCCCCTAGGACCAGTTCTCAGGCCTCTTATGTTCTTTATGTTATGTTCAAATTAACAACAACACCGATTACCAGTTATGCAGATGATACATAGATAACTTTCTCACTGGATGACGACAACCAAATAGATTCATTGTGTTACTGTTCAGAACAAATATTCAAATTAGATGAGCCAAATCTTTTATTATTAAGTAAAGACAACTCTGAAGGAGTTGTTGAAGATGATCAGAAAATTAAACAAACTTGATCCTGGTAGACACCTTCTTTCTCAGGCTCTAATGGCCAAAGACCAAGTCAGAAATCTCACTTTCACCTGCAACTAAGTAGCATATTACTTTGAAATACAGCCAGAATCAAGATGCTGTGCCTCAAACAGACCAAAAGAAGTTAAGCCATGTGTTTATTTCCAATAACGTGAACTAGTTTGGTCTTTTAACGTGCCTTCCAATATGAACCAATACATAACTGCAGCTCATTCAAAATGCTGCTTGCTACTGCTAGAGTTCTACTCAGAACCAGAGAAGAGAACACACTATAGAGTACAGTTAATTAATACACTAAAGGTATGGATTCAGGTGTCCAAAAATAGTCTAAATCACATTTAATTATTATGTCACACTGGATACAACTGGAACAAACTGCTACAAGATCTTAGATATGGCCCAAATGTACCTGTCTTTAAATAAACACTGTGGTGTACAATGTGTTATACTCTCTCTCTCTCTCTCTCTGTCTCTCTCTCTCTCTCTCACACACACACACACACACACACCGACACCAATACCCACACGTTCACACTAGCCATTCTCACCTTGAGTCTTGTGGACATGACATTTTGACTTACTTGTTTGTCACCTTGGCGATGTATGTTTTGGGGATGTAGCTGTCTTTGCCCGTTGATGCCACCTTTACCTTCCACATGTCACCAGCACTGAACAAAACAAACACACACACACACACACACACACACACACACACACACACACACACACACACACACACACACACACACACACACACACACACACACAGTAACTACGTAGTTGGGCCCTTAAGGGTAATACATTTTAAGATCAGTTTCAATTCAAAATTCATCTGCTTTAAATGTGTCTACTCACTCTGATATTATGGTGATCCTGTCACCTATGCAGATAGTGTTAGCTGCAGGCCCCTCTCGAGGGAAATTGTAAAGGGCCACTGACATACTGCTTTGATCACCTGAAACAACAACAAAAACATGACATGGTTAATGTTAAGCACCCAGTTTTTAGGATATTGAGCACACAGTTTTATGAACAACAGCACTGACTTTGACTTCTTGTATTTTGAGGTCCATCGTAGCCGGGTGAGTCCTCTGCGCTCGAGGTACTGGATGGCCGACGGCGCTTGCTGGGCAGATCTCCCATGATGTTCCTCTGTTGTCCTGTGTGTGTCTACATGTGTTTGCTGGCTATATGTTATAACCCATATGGAAAGGCCTGCAAGAAGCATATGGGAAGCACTTATGTACGGCACTGGCATGATAAACGATCGAAAGCTTGCATAAAATGATGTAGTGCCCTTCAAAATAAAAAGTATAGGTCGTATAAAATTTCTGTGCAGGTGTATATGAACAGGACCATAATAATGTATCCTGCCACACTGTAGTCGTGTTTAACTAAACATGGACTAAATATGCAGTTATATTCATGTGTATTTGTGTGTGTGTGTGTGTGTGTGTGTGTGTGTGTGTGTATGTGTGTGTGTGTGTGTGTGTGTGTGTGTGTGCATGCACAAGCATACACTTGCTTCTGTCTGTGACAATGTGTGTTTCTCATTTTTTCAGGAACATGCCTGTAAATATTATTTTTCCACTTTGAATTTTAATACATTAGATCCACCAGACTTTCCACTGTAGCCTATCAATTTTATTTTGTTGTGTATAATGTGTCCTACATAGTTAGTTGCCCTGGTCAAAAGGACGTATATTGACTAGCAAAACATGAGGTGCGAAATGCTGACTTCCTTTGGTTTGTATGCCCTATGTACTTAAAAATAACTTTTACTTTATAAAAATAAACATTTAATTATTCAAGAGAATGAAACAACTTGTAAAAGTCCTGCAGTACTCTATTTATACCAGTTTCCAGTTGTCTGCTGGGTTATCTGTTAATAGGCCTATTTGCAGATAAACTATCTGTAGTTCAATCTTTTTTATTTCAACAGAAATCTTGAGAGTTCAGCTGTAAGTTAACAAGTGTCTTGATCAGCAATTCCAGCACTCAAACAGGTAAAAATCAACAATGTGTACATCAACAGTCAACGACTGTGAAATTTCTTTGTGATTACTGTCAGAAAATGTCAGAGCACATGTTGGAGCAGAGATTTTTTTGTCAAATGAAATATAGTTCATACTCACTTCAGTGCATCACAGTCCGTCTGGTTTTGTCAGGTCATTTTCAAAATGACAAATGTCAAACTTGAAGTACTTTCAAAGGTATTGCACAGAGAGATTGCAAACGTGGTTGCTCCCTAAGTGTGTTATAGTCTGCGTGCACTCTGGCTCTGAAGTGTGACAGCACCTTTCTTGTTTGTCAGTTTAGCCTGTCTGCTCTGAAGCGGCTTCCTGAATTGACAAAAAAAAAAACCTCAGATGACTCGAAGTGACAGATGATGACATGTTTCTGTGTTAATCACACATCATCTCTGTATATGCCTTATACACCAATGTAGCCTACTCACACAAAAGTGTGTAGTTAAACATTAAATGATTAATGTTTAACTACATTAAAGTGATGACTGATAAGTTGGGTGTTTTATCGTCAGTGTGTGCCTCAGAAAAAATGGCTTTGGGAAAAAAAACAGCCAAAGCTAAAGGTATTTTTACATTTATTTAGACATTCATAATGTTTTTTTTAATCCAGTTTTGAATTCATTACATAGGATTGTATATATCATCTTCCAAAAAGTAGTAGTAAACAAGCAGCCAAGCAAATCATTCACTCAGGCCTAGTAACGCATGGGAGGGATTTGCCTCCAGATCAGTTTGCTTGAGTCGATCATAATATTTTCAGCGAGCTACAGTCAGCAGTGGGCCTGGCTGGTTTGGTTGAAATGTTCTTTTCAAGCTGGAACCTAAAAATAGCTGCAGTTCAGTGAGAACGTGAATGCTGTGGTTGTTCAAAACGACCCGGGTGAAAAAAAGAACTTGTGGTTGGAAACTTAGTGACCTGACTGTTTGAAGCTTCCGATATGAAACAGAAATGTGTGTGTTTGTGTCTCTAAGTAAAATTGCGTTTGTGTTTGTGATGTGCGTGTGTGTGTGTGTGTGTGTTAAATCTGTTGTTAACATTCAGCCCTCTGGTATGTTTTAGCAGGTTAGGACTAACTGAGACTCCAGATCCGTTCGTGTGTCAGTATTATAATTGTATTTTCATTCAAACTTATGTTAAGACGAAATTTGATTTAGAACTGTCTCAAATTGCCAAGAGGCCTGAGTTCTATTGACATACAAATGGAAAATGAAATCTCTGGACAAAAAAACAAGGCATTTTTCATGGCCTAACTTTATTCAGTAGTAAGTGTAGTATAAATGAGTCAAATCAGCAGACAGTGAGAAGCATCACTGGTCAAACACATTTGCTACAGGCTCATTTACGTAACTTTTCCTTATATACATCCACTTTAGAGACACAACTGTATTCCACTGAAATAAAATCTGAAACGCACAAAACAGTCAGCGTGAAAGACTGGCAATGTAATTACAGAGCGGAGTGAAGAGTAGAATGCATCAGGATGTTAGCCGCGGAATATTACATGGCTCTCCTACGATTTTGTTTTTTTTTGGACATTATTGTTGTAGTCATGAAAAGAAATGTTACATTCCTCATACTTGCTTGCTGTGATGTGGTCTACCTTAGGTTGCTGTGACAATCACAAGGAGCTTCTAAGCCACATTTGGCCCATGTTAAAGGTATCACTACTGTCTATGGTAGTGTTACACTTACAGTACAGCAGCTCTAGAACATTCTTAACTTCTCAGTGAACTCATTTGAGCAGTGGTCTAACAGTGCACAACAGGAAATGCAGCATGTTGGTATCTATGGCCGCTCTATGTGTTGCTACCAAACTGACGACAGGTACTTTGATAACATTAAGCTTGCCAGAGAAGACAATATAGCCATTTTGCCACAGAAATAAACTTTAGTGTGTTTAAATGTGTAAAATGCTCTTTAAAAACATCTACATATGTGCACCGGGTGAACCTATTTTTTATCTAGCATTTTTTTCCCTAAAATACAGGTGACAGGTGAAAGGATGACCACCACCAACAACAATCTGAGGGCAAACTGACAACAAAAATGAACAACAAGTCTTGGACAAGGTTGGACAACACAGCAGTAAATAAAAAAAAGAATGTTTAAAAACTAATTAAAAAAAGTCATAAATGACAACATGCACACGGTAATGGATAATCAGACATGGAATTATCTGGTGGGAAACTGCACATAACTTAAGACTCTTTGTGTATGTGTGTGAGTGTGTGTGTGTGTGTGTGTGTGTGAGTGTGTGTGTGTGTGTGTGTGTGTGTGTGTGTGTGTATTCATGTGTGACTGCATATACCGTATACGTGTACTCTCTCTTCCTATATATAATATATATATGTTTTTAAATTGTTCTTCTACCAGTCCCCGTGTTATTTCTGTGTAGAGAGCTGATGTGTGTATATAGTCATATTTGTACGCATTTTATGGATTATATTATCAGGTTTCATCACATTAAATAGACCCTTGCCATGGGGGGACCAGGTAAACAGGGAACACACAACCACTTGAAAAGGTGGGGAGGAGGGGACCCAGGGCATCGCTTCGCCCGCTGAGGGCAGGGGGGAGGGCGGGAGGCCTTCTAGCAGGAGACCTCCATGGTCTGGGGCCTGCTCTGGTTGTCCAGGCCCCCTCCGCCGGGGGCGTCCAGGGGGCTGTTGAGGCCGCGCATGCGGCTGCTGTCCATGGAGGTGATGCTGGAGGAGGAGGTGGTGCGGGACCGGCCCAGACGTGACATACCAGCAGATGGCACTAAGAGAGGGGTAGGGGGGGATGGATGCATGGATGGAGGAAGGAAGGATGGATGGACAGACAGACAGACAGACAGACAGACAGACAGACAGACAGACAGATAGGTAGACAGACAGACAGACAGACAGACAGACAGACAGATAGATAGATAGATAGATAGATAGATAGATAGATAGATAGATAGATAGATAGATAGATAGATAGATAGATAGATAGATAGATAGATAGATAGATAGATAGATAGATAGAAACAGAGATAGAGAGGGGGGTGAAAGAAGAAAGAGGCACAGAGAAAAACAGAGAGTAACGGGAGGAAAATGGAAGGTAGAAAACAGACAAAAAAGTTAGACAAATATCACACGGCCACTGTTATGCTGTATCATAGGGAGAGCAATGATGTTTGACTATTTCCTGCTATGAAATGGCCAAAACAACCCCGGTGATGACAAAGTTGTGCAATTATGAGGATGTTTACATTTGTGTTATTAGGTACAATCTGATCATTCCTCTCCCACAACACAAAGATAACACAGAAAGTCATTTCAGCTGCAGCAGAAACACTTCTCACAAATGCTCCATGCAAGCAGCAGCCACCTGACTTAAAATGCTTTGAGAGTCGGTGGGAAACAGCCTATAAAACATATCAGCTAGCAAACAACACTGAGCGTGCAAACAGAAGTACAAAAAAACACCAGCAACATCAACAATAAACTTTGCACTTAATACAGGACAACGGCAAAATAAGCTTTGCATATAACTCATGCCAACACAAAACCCCCAAAGAGGTTAAAATAAAAATAAATCGAAATAAAGGGTAGATATAAACGCATACATAAGCACACTTGTTTGTAAAGGGGTTAAATGATTGAACAGGAAGCAGAAGAGCCAGCAACAATCTGATTGGCCCACTTAAGATGCCACTCCGGGAATGCTGGTACCTGATTCGGTGCTGAGGTGGCTGAACAGTAGAGAGGGGACTGTTTGCAGGGGCAGGGGTCAAGGTTCAGACAGGGCAGGGAGGAAGAGAGACAGAATGGAGGGAAAGAGAGAGTGATGGAGAGGTGAACACATGCTCAGCCTCGTTGACACATTTCGATGAAGGGAAAATAAACAGCCAAGGTGTAACAACAGGATGTGTTTGTGTGTGTGCATGTGTTTGTATGTGTGCATATGTGTGGGTGTTTGTGTGTGTGCATATGTGTTTGTGTTTGTGTGCGCGTGTGTGTGTATGTAAGTGGGTATGTACGTGTTTGTACGGAGTACCTCCATCTGTGCATCTCGATAATTTGAAAATGAAAATTCTAAGGTGCTCTACCAAGGGGAAAGAGGAAATATCAGGTGTTGTTTCTACTGCACTGGCCCACACTGGCAGAAGGCTGTGTGTAACCGTAGTGCCTCAGACTTTCAACATCAGCCTGGCATGGAAGTGAAACTTACTTAAGTGGAAATGGCTTGGACCAAAGTAGTAGTGTCAGTGTCATGTAAAGGTAAAATTCTGGTGAATTTTGACTTTTGAAAAAAAAAGGATGACCTGCCACTGTGCTCTGAAGACTTAGCTAAACTGAAGAGTTATGGGCAGTTCACACTCTTGTTTGCATAAGGAAGTGAGTCAAAGTGAAAACACAGGCTTGCAAATGTTTTTTTTTTGTTGCTAAAAATAGCTTATTTTACTCAACATCCAATTCACTGCCTCAGTAGGGATTGGCGATGACATAAAAACAGCTCTCACGCCCCAATTATTGGCAAACTAGCTGTCGGTGTGCGATCAGATATGAGTCAGAAATTGCTGACACTTGCGGAAATATAGCTGAGCGATGATTCCTACGATGATAACTTTTTCTACAAACAGCTTGTTTCCACAGCACTTTTTGTAGTGATTGCTTCCCTAGTGAGCACAATAATCAGAATAGAAGTTACTGACTTGTAGCTGAACATGAATATGTGATGATACCAACACATGTGTAGTTACACCAGCACTTCTCAATCAATATTAGTTATATTGATTGAACAAGAAGTGTTACTGAAAAGATTGTCATAAGGTATATTAAAGAAAAGATAATTAATTAACACCTTTACACATTAACATTTCCTAATATCTGAAGTCACATTATGTTTTAAATACATTTAATTTTACAACACAAACACTTAATGCCCTGAGCCTTTACCCCACTAATCTTCTGTTGACATTTCTCCAGCAGACTCCCCACCCCAGAGGGGACCCACAGGCCCACCTCTAGCCTGCCCCCACCCCCTTCCCACCCCAGGACATTCCCCCACCCCTCACTTGTCAGCACTACCCCCCAGCACTATCCACTCTCTCTCCCACCCTCCCCGCCCTTCAGGGGGCCCCGGCACAGTGGCACCAGGCTTTTCAGCTTCAATCCAAATGGATGGAAGCCATGGGAACAGGGAATGATTTCAACAGAGAGCGTGAAATCTGCATTCACCGTTCAATCATTCAACCCTTGCCAGTGTGCAGGAACAAACCAAAACAGTCATTCATACCACACGTCATACTAGCATCATCTCTTTTTCCATGATGCACTCAAGTATACTTCAAAGCCTGATATTACAAAATTAAGTATACTACAACAGTGAAGATGCAATTTTCCTCAGTAGATTCAGCACAAATTCATTTCATGGTGTTACATTTAGAAAGGGGGGGGGCATCACTGTGGGCAGTTCTTCAAACGTGAAGACTAGACAGCTCAGTGCTGATCACAAGGAAAGTTACATCTTACACTGCTGCCTTATACACCATAGAGGTATCAGGCAAAAGGAACACAACACACTCTCGACAGGCAACAGCTCTATGGAGCGTCTACAGATGCAGGTCATGCTAAGGGAACCACAGTTCCTGTCCTACTTACAGCTGGGGCTATGGACCACTGCGGAGACGGGAAAGGAAACAAGAAGAGTTAGAGGCTCCAGACTCCGTGATAGGAGTGACAAACAGCGTGGCCCCGTTAACGCAGCCAGGGCCACGCTCCAGAACTTTCCCATTGGCACAGCTGACAAAGACTGACGGGGGGAACAATGCCCTGAAAGCAGCTCTCGAGTTCCCGCACCAATCCTAATTCAGCTCACTTCATTGGGAAAGAAATACTGTTTGGCTAAAGAAATGCAGCCTCACCGGGAGAAGAGAAAAAAAGATGCTTTGCTAAACAAACTGGAACATTTTTTGTGTCTTTTTGAAAAGCAAATGAAAAGGTTTTTTTTGTACTTACTATAGCCCATTCCCTGGACAAAATATTTGAACGCTTCGGCCAGTTTACCAGGCTGGAGTTGAAGGGGAGAAAAAGAGGAAAGACTATCAATTGCTTTACATGTTTGTTATTGTGCAGTATAAATAAGCAATACGTGCCAAACATATTTTGTTGGCTATTTCAGACATAGCTATTGAATGCCAATCTGTCTGCTATATATTTACATGCTAATCTATAATTACTATGCATGACGTCTGTAACAGTTTGTGGTTTTGCACATGAACAATTTGAATGAAGAAGTTCTTAGAAAATTCTTTTTTTTTCTTCTTTTTTTCCCAAAATGTGCTAAATAGCACTTCCCCTTTAAATACTAATAACCATTCCATTTAATTAGTCTGCTCTTTTTTTATTGCAACTGCAACAACAGCACAGAGGCAAGTGCAACTGCAAGTAACCAGCGTAGACATCATGACTGCCTACCTGCACAACCTGGGGTAGGCCACCACAGTCAGCCATCTGTTGCAAAGAAGAACAGAACGTTTATCATAGTATCATTATGGACAAGGTTCTGTATGCATGTTAAAATGTAAATACACAATCAAAAACAAGGTGGATAACATGATTGAATTAGTAGACCATCTGCATTCTCACCTTCAGGAGAGTGGTCTTTGTTGGATTTAACCGTGAGTTACACTCCACCTGTTGTCACAGGAAAGATATTAGATTCAGTGAAAATCATACTGTACAGTTTTTTTGTATTGTGGATTCCTGTCATACTTGCTGAGTGATGGTGATGCTTTTAATAGCTCTGTGGTCTTAGTGCAATACCATCACTATTATAAGACTGGTGTAATCTGCAAAGCCTATATGTGCTTCACACCGGAATCACATCAATTGAATGTGAAATGTCCAAAGTGTCTATGTTTTCCACTGTACAGACATGCCAATAAAGAACATGTTTCACTATCTGAGAAATACATTTCCTAAGGGGATAATCTATTGTATTGTATTGTATTGTATTGTATTGTATTGTATTATATATCTTTCAAAGCAACCTGGGCCTCTCTTCAAGGAGAAGGCTTTATGACTTCAGCCTTAGGTGACTTTTGTTATTATACATACAGGGCAAAGTGGATGTTAATACTGTCACTGTGAATCACAGCCTGCTATACTAGGCGTTATCGTTCTTTTTGTGTTATGACTGCAGCAGCCAGGAAATCAGCTACGTCAGCCATGACTCTTGGGACTTACCACGGCCTCCACAGCAGGAGACGTATCCCCAACGACCAGCAGGGCGGGGCACCTGTACGGCAAGAGTGAAGGGTCAAAAACGAAGAGCAACACCCAAAAGGAGTAATCATGCTCCAGTACTGTGAGTTCAGAGGTCTCACTTACGTCAGTGTATTCACAGTGTCCTCGTTGAGGCCCACGGTTGGCCTCTCGATGTCTAGGTCACGGCGGCTGCAAGGGGCAACAATCCATTCAGTTGAGTTTATTTCAGTTTCATTAAGTTTGTTTAGTTGTGTTAAATTTAGTTTATTCACTTCAGTTTAGGTCAGTTTAGTTAAGAGGGACTATGTATAAAACAACGGCTACGTCAGAGTTAGCTACAAAGCTTTTAGAAATTTAGCCAAGTTCCATTAACACATTAAGCGTGGATTTCCCTCAGGAAAGGCAGTGGGTTGGGAAGACAGCCACTGTGGTTGTGTAGAGGGTGGCGAGGGTGGAGAGAGGCGAGGGTGGCCCCAGTGAGTCATACCTGCTGTAGGAGGCGCAGAAGAGGCCCAGATTGTCCTGGTTGATGTCCTGGGCGATGTGGAGGCGGTAGGTCTGGATGAGCTCCAGGTTTTCGGTCAGCTCGTCCTGAGGACAGGCAGAGAGAATCAGAGTTAGTTAGGCATCCAATCAAAGCTCTGGATCACCACTCACAGTGTCACTTAGTACATCTGGTAAACAGGCCCATTCTTTTTGTGTAAGACACTATTTGATTAAAGCATGGAAATTATTTGTTTTAACTTTAAAAAGTGAAAAGTCAATCCTATTGATCATTGTGATCACACGGTACATCACAGCACACAGTGCACACAACGAAATTCAACCTCTGCATTTAACCCATCACAAACATGAGTAATGACAAGGCTTTGATATTTTAATATCCTAAACATACACATACTATTAAAAGTACTCCAAGTTGATTAGAATCTTCTTTATAAAATCTGGACACTAAGAATTATTGACAAATGGCTTGGGAAAGGCTGTCTGGGCTCGAGCTTAATGCTGAATGAGACTAAAAAATTACACATTTACTGAATGTCTGGAAAACAGAACCTTCAGACAGAACAATGAATGCCTAGCAGAGGAGAGAGCAGCAGTACTTACAGTGCTGAAGTGGTGGGCCATCACAATGTCCACAAGGTTGCTGGTCCAGCCGGAGAGCTGGTGAAAATAAGGCACCATTATGGTGAGGTCACTCAACACTCAATAATATTGCTCATTTACAGAGTCCTCCAAAGCTAATTTCAAGCCAATGTGTCATTTACGTAGCCTATATTGTGGTGTTTTAATCTGTTATTTTTGTGTTATTTCAATATTTTATTGTATTGAAACATCTACAGTAGTAGTCTCTCTGTTGTTATCCATGTCCATGTCCATATCCAAGAATCTATATGTTACGAATGATTTATGTTGGGTTTTGACTGAGGATGCACTGTATTTATTTTAAAAATCCACTAGAGCTGTACTGCAGTCAATAAAAAAGGGATGGGCTTTCTCCACAGGGACTATAAACCTTCACCCCTCCTTCAGATGAAGGTCTCATCTCCTCTCGCTCACCTTGGAGGCAGCCCAGTCAATCCAGCCCTCTGCACAGGAGTCCACATTGATGAGCACCAGACCTTCGATCAGAGAGGGATGGTTGAGCTGTGAAAGACAGGGACAAAGAGAGAGAGAGAGACAGAGACAGAAAAAAAGATAAAGAAAAAAAGAAAAGTGAGTGTGTGTGTGTGTGTGTGAGGTAGAAGGTGGGAGAACATTCTGGTCTCTGAAAAAGCCAAGGTGATGAAATATACATGGGGATGCTGCCTCATGCACTTCAAGTCTGCCCGAGATGACACAGTCACTGTACCCTCGCTAGCGTCTCAAACCATTTATCTAAACCGGGATTTATGATCGCGCCGCAGCCCAGTTGAAGCACCAGGGACTCTGGGATAAATTATTCTGTTGCTCAGAGACTCTGGGTACAGCATATTACCATCAGACAATTCAGTTGCAGCTCTCTGCATCTTGTTTGTTACAAGACAACATGTACCAGGCATTTTATGTGGTATGTTTAACCATTTGTAAATTTTAAAGAAAGAGTGAAGCAGGGAGGAGGGAGGAAGAGAGAAGCCTGGAATGATGCATGCAACCTCTTGTGGTGTTCCTGTCTGCACCATTCATCCTTTTCTTGGCTGCATCAATCTTTCAGCAGATATCCCCTCCCTCCTTCTCTCCATCCCTCCCTCCCTCCCTCCCTCCCTCTCCCTCGCTCTCTCTCCTTCACTGCACTCTGCCTATGAGGAAGACGAATGATGCAGTGCCACAATAGCCAGCAAGTGGGAGAGAGAGGGGGGAGAGGAAGAAGAGCCAAAGAGAGAACTGGAGAAAATAGCTTGAAAAGGAAAAAGGCTAAGTCAGATATGTCAGAGTGAAACGGTGTGGCTGATGCAGATGAGGAAGAGAGAGCAGGAACTGAGGAGTCCTGCGCATGTGTGTAGATATGTCAGCAAGCGCCCGAGTACTGGGTACTGTACGTGTGTGGGTGTGCTTGTGTATGTCTGCTTTTGTGTGTGCCTTTGTGTACATGTGTATGTGTGTGTAGATGTGTGTGGATGTGTGTGTATGTGTGTCTGTTAGTGCATGCCTGTGTGTGTGTGTTTGTGTGTGGTTACAGACAGTGATTAATTGCCTGAAATAGGCTGTCTTTAATATCTGATAGCAGTTATGCTAAGCTGCACATTCAGCATTCAGAGCCATACAGAAAATCCATTCAAGCTGTAGGAACATTAGTCTGAATACATATTGGGACTAACATTTAGTATGAAAAGTTAAAATGTTTCTAAATATGACCAAATCTTCTTGAAAATAAAATCGTTTTCATGAAACCCTTGGTCATTTATTAACTGACTCACTGCAGTCTGCTTAAAAGCGTTCAGCTAAGGTATCGCTGAACGATGTTAAAACAGGAAAAGAAAGAGAAAGAAAGAGAGAGAGAGAGAGAGAGACAGAGAGAGAGAGAGAAAGGGAAAAGATACTCACAGTATGTGTCACAAGCCAGTTAATACTACTGTGAATAGTGTGTGAAATCATCAGTCGTGCTGCATTGGCAAAAAGAAGGGGGAAGCCATTGCTACACGTAGCCCACAGCACAGCTCATTAATCTTTGTATGAGCTATTAAATAATCATGATTCTAGTGCCACATTAAGTTCACTCAAGCCACAACGGGGGTTGCCGGAAAAGGGAAATGACTTAATTCCTGAGATTACACTAAACTATGCATTTACACTGCGGATTTGCATTATGCAAGTAAACAGTGGGGCGCTGTGGGCTGGCAACTGGACTCACAGCGAATCGGCTTAGGATGTACGCTCCTGCTCCAACACCGATCCCAATCACACTGCTAATCCTGTGGAGGGCAGAAGAGGAACACACACACACACACACGTACAACCACACACACAAACACACACACACACACACACAGCATTTAATTATTATGTTACACTGGGTACAACTGGAACAAACTGCGACACGATCTTAGATGTGGCCCAAATGTACCTGTCTTTAAATAAACACTGTGGTGCACAATGTGTTATACTCTCTCTCTCTCTCTCTCTCTCTCTCTCTCACACACACACACACACACACACACACACACACACACACAACGTCACAATAAAAAGGTGAGAGGTTTGATC
>CM050211.1:34808649-34811149 GCA_027475355.1 Coilia nasus
GCGTCCACGTGCACCACAGCGAAGTGATGCGTGATCTCCTGCATGTCCTCATAGTTGAACAGCGTGTTGAAGCACGACTTATCTGCACAGTGACCAAAGACAGCAATATGCATAAGCCTCAGCTACGTCAAGTAATATTTATGTTCCTCATATATATGTGAAGGTATATGCGGATATGTTTTTCTGTGAATGCATGTGTGTGTGTTTGCGTGTGTGCATGTGTGTGTGTTTGAGAGTGCATAAGAATGTGTGTGTGTGCACTTATTTGCGTGTGTATATGTGTGTGCGTATTTGTGTATGTAAGTGAGGAAGAGATCAAAAAAAGGTTTTGCAGCCATGTTTCCTAGACTGACACTAAATTCAACATACTGTATCAAACTCAGACTCCTAGTGTCACTGGACACCTGCTGTGTACAGGGGTGCAGTGGTAAAATAAGAGGTGAGTAAACTAGGAATAAATGAAACTACCAATTTGGTGTCATAGTGAGGTTGACACACTGTACTTCATCAGATGTTTTAAAAAGATACTCAAAGTTGTTTGAAAGTTTGAGCAGAACAAGTGGTATTGTAAATGGTCCCCACTGCACAGATTGTAAATATAAATGATTGAATTGAACGAATGATAGTGTGATTATGGAATGTTGAAAAATGTATTTGGTGCATAAACTGTATTCTGAAGTAAATGTACTCTATTAATAGATGGATAAACTCCATCTCTGAAATTTGAGAGGTGGGTAAACTCTGTTTACTTGTGTTTGCCCTCCACTACAGCCCTGGGTGTGCATCTGCAGTGCTGGGACTGAGCAGGCCGGAGGGGCCCCTGGGGGCCCCTGCTGTACTCACGGTTGAGGCCGATGTCGTGGTAGGTGAGGATGACCGGACGGTTGCCCTTGGGGGTACCCCTCATGGTCACATGGAGCATGCCGTGGGGAGTCTCGATGTCATGTTCCTACAAGCACACACACACACACACACACACACACACAGGAGAGCACAAACACAGGTCAGCAGCTAGCTACACTGAAGCACACACACACACACCCAAACATGCAAGAGATCGCATTTCTATGCCGTGATGCGCATAAGCCGAAACACACACAGGCATACACACTGATTGACAGGGGGTGTGTGCATGAAGAAAGGGTGGTGTGTGTGTGTGTGTGTGTGCATGTGTGTGCATAAATACTCTTTTTTATAGAATAACAAATAAAAACACATACACACACAAAACACATTCTCACTTACTCCCTTGATTTCATTCTCTTATGCTATGACTCCCTCTTAATTTGTGACACACACAGCTTACTATGGCTCCCATCACTGAGAGTGTGTATGGTAAAGCTAATTAGAGCTCAACGAGTGCACTTAGAGACTGTGATGGCTGTGTGATTAAGGAGTCTTTAGAGTGTGCACTTGAGAGTGTGGATGCTTTGAAAGTGAGGAGCCTGTGAAGAGTGCACAGGAGACTTGGAGACGGTGGAGTCTGAGGAGTCTTTGGAGACTGAGGAGTCTGTACTGGGCTAAGAGGTTCTGGACCCATTACAGGAGACAGCAAAGCAAAGCTGTCTGCGTGTGTACGGACTGGATCTCTTCTTACAGGCCATTAGCCAGGATCAATAATGTGCTGGCTAAAACGCAATACTATGAATCCGGCCCAGTACCAACAGACCAGCAGCAAAAGTCCAGCCCAGCTAAAACAACGCTGGAGAGGCCCAAACCACACCCACCTACCCAAGCAAACACAGCAAATAGTGTAACTCACCCTAACTCCAGTAACATAACAAACCTCAGGACGGTAACCCAGCACTAAAGGTTCAGATTAGCCTTTGACCTTGATGACAAAAAAAAAAATGCTAACACATTAGCCCTCCGAACCGGGTTTAATACCAGCAACATAGCAACACGAGCCCTTGGCCTGAGCCCTAGCAACCAAAAAGCCCTCTAGTAGTTTAGCCATGAGGAGCCAGTTCATCCCTGCTAACCCACAGCTAGCTGGCCTGCCGATAACCTCCCTGTTTCAACAACCTGACTCTGGAGGCCAAGCATGTTCACACACACATGTGGAGACAGGATGTTGTTTTTAGTGAGGATCATTGTTAAACACACACACCCACACCCACACATACACACAAAGACTAAGAAAAAAACACTGCAAGATATTCATTTGTCCTCGAACAACCCACAGAAAGTCATCTGATTAAAAACAACCGTCATGGCACCCACAACTTGATTTTTCCTGTCTATCGCTGGCATCTCTTTCATGAGGAGGCGCTATCTGCATGCCCCCATCACTGATCTGGGGTCTGTGGTGCGCGTGTAATGGAAGGCAGCGAAGCATCACTTCTTCAGAGAGACGTACAGCAGCAGCTGATCTGGGGTCTGTGACGCGCGTTGTAATGGAAGGCAGCGAAGCATTACTTCCTCAGAGAGACATACTGCAGCAGCCCAGCACCAGCATGAGTCATCTGGCTCATGAGCAGCGAGATTTAGACCCAGAAAA
>CM050211.1:34816149-34821149 GCA_027475355.1 Coilia nasus
TTTTTTTCCTCTCTCAGGCAAGTACATGGGCAGACTGGAAAATCAGCCAGTGCAGCCAGACATACCACACCCCAGCACAGAAGAACTGCAGAGAGACAGACATAGAGAGAGAGAGAGAGAGAGAGAAGGAGAGGGAGAGAGAGAGAGGGAGAGAGAGCAGAAGACTGACATACCACACCCCAGCACAGAAGAACTGCAGAGAGACAGACATAGAGAGAGAGAGAGAGAAGGAGAGGGAGAGAGAAGGAGAGGGAGAGAGAGAGAGGGAGAGAGAGCAGAAGACTGTAAGAAAGAAAAAGATAGAGAGAGATGGAGCATGGAACATGGCATAGCGACAGAGATGGAGAGAGATAGAGAGAAAAAGAGAGCTGAAGGGAGAGAGAGAAAAACAGCAGGGGTGTGAGAAAGAGGTAGAAAGATAGATGTTGCACAACATAGCGACAGAGAGGGGGAGAGAGAAAGCGAGAGACAGAGAGAGAGATGGAGGCCAGCATGGTGACAGAGGGGAAGAAGAGATGGACAGAGGGATGGTCAGAGAGAAGGAGAAAGTGTGGATAAAAGAAGGACGGTGTGCTGAGGTGAGGGCTGCTGTGAGAAGAGTGGCGTGTGATGAAGGCATGTGATCTCAGGTGTACATTAGATGTGCACTCCCAAGAGGGACTCCATGGCCTGTGCTCCATACCACAACTAATAATCTCTCTGCAAATATATGTGCACACACACACACACACAACCACACACACACACACACACAACCACACACACAACCACACACACACACACACATATACACACCCAACCACACACACACACACGAATGCATGTGTGTGTGTGCACATGTTGTACACCAACTGTACTGTAGCTTGCCATGAGGTCAGCCTGTGGCTACTTGTCCGTGACACACTCAAAAGCTAACGGCACGCACGCATGGAGACCGAACATTGAACACGCGTACATGTTGCCAACACATCACTAAACACACACACACCACTAAACGCACACACACACACACACACATACATACATGCGCGCACACGCATCACTAAACACACACACACACACACACACACACGCATACACACATCATTAAACAAACACACACACACACACACACACACACGTATACCCAAAATATATATACACACACAGGACAAATCTGCATAGCAACGCTGCAATGAAAAACTCAAGCCCAGAGGTCAGCTGAGAGGTTCAGCCTGTTCAACCAGCACACGCATGCACGGCTATGGAAACTGCAGCCCCTGACTACTGCTGGAAAATTCCCTGACACATCCACACAGAGAGACAGGGAGAGAGAGAGGGAGAGAGGGGGAGAGAGAGAAAGAGAGAAGCAAAGGGAGTGAGACAGAGTGAGGGTGCAGGAAAGAGAGTGAGGGAGTAAGAAAGGGAGAAAGAAGAAGAAAAGAGAGAGAGAAGTCAGTCAGGGCAGAATCACAAGAAAGCAAAAGAGGGAGAGATGATGGAGAGATAGCTAGAGAGACAGAGAGACAGAGAGAGAGAGGGAGAGAGAGAGAGAGAGAGAGAGAGAGAGAGAGAAGTCAGAGTAAGGGTGGAATAACAAGAAAGCGAAGGAGGGAAAGATGATCGAGAGGCAGATAAAAAACAGAGCGAGAGAGAGAGAGGGAGAGAGAGAGAGAGAGATGACAGGTGTGCCCGCACCCTAAGAGCATCTCCTGCTACACTCACCACTGCATTCCCACAGCTGGAGAGCTGCTCCACATTCAGCACTGTTGACATGGCTTCCAGCGAGCAGAGCACAGCACAGCACAGCACCAGAGAGGAGAAGAGAAGAGCACCAGAGAAGAGCAGAGCACAGCCGCTGACTAACCAAACCTCAGAGGGAGGGAGAGAGAGAGAGGGAGGGAGGGAGGGAAGGATGACAGACAGGGAGAGGTGAAAGAGAGAGAGAGAGAGAGAGAGAGGTGTATGGATGAAGGGACTGATGAAAAAGGGACAAAGAGCAGGAAGGCGGAGGAATGAGACAAGAAGGAGAGAAAAACAGAGGAAGAGAGAGAGAGGAAGACAGGGAGGAAGATGCGCTGAATGAGAGAGAGAGAGAGAGAGAGAGAGAGAGAGTGTGGGAGCGGAATGGGTAGGATGCGGAGACGCGGAGACGAGGAGAGAGGAGAGAGAGAGTGAGAGAGGAGACTGCGGCTCGCTCGCTGGTAAGCACACAAGGCGCTCATGCATACAGAGCAGCCTCCCGATGGCCGGGCGATCTGATTCGCCCACGCCGGTCAGGTGGTGCCCAGGAAGGGCGGGGTCTTGGGGAAGGGATGTGAAAGATGGGAGAATAAAGGAGGAGGGATGGCTGCCCACCAAAAGAGCAAATCAGAGAGAGAGAAAGAGAGAATGAGAGAGAGAGAGAGAGAGAGAGAGAGAGAGAGAGAGAGAGAGAGAGAGGGAGCGAGGGAGAGGGAAAGAGGATGTTGATTTCCACTATATACTGTCTATTTGGGTGTGGTTATTAAACTGTTATATCTTTTTGCAGAAATTTGATCCATTCACTGTATTGCCACAATACCCTTTCTGTTGCTGACACAATGCAGTGCTGCTGGCTCCCAAAATTCAATCATCATTTTTTGGGTCAATTTTCGTGCAGTATGACAAAATCACAGATTATTATTACAAATACAGCCAAGCAGACAAAAAAAATTACTTTTCCTCTTTCTTTTACAAAATTACATGTCAAATCTACTTCAGTAAAATCACAGAATCTGCAAAGACATATATGGGCAGATATCCCAGCCCAATCAAAGGTGATTAACCGCCTAGTGTGACAGTCTCATCTTAAATCAGCTGTCCTTAAATGACCCTGCAACAAACCTGCCCATCACACCCAACAGAGAGCTCTAAACCAACCGCACACCTCCCCACCCCCTGGGCTTGTCCAAGCAGGGGTGGGAATTATCTTTGTAAAATGTGAACCTTTATCAGCCACTGACAAATGGTAAAATTCACCAGCCACTCAACAGTAAATCATTACTTTGTGTCTGAAATCTACCACCCACTATTCATATTTTACCAGCATTTGGCTGGTCGCTGGTGCCAATTTCCATCCCTTGTCTGAGACTCTCCATAGTGTGCCTAGGCAACTGGGAAAGGGCTTGGGTTACAGGAAGTGTATGTCGTGGCATACATGTTTAGTGTAGATGTGTAGTGAGAGCGATGGGGCGTACGTGACTTATTAGAGGGGATGGTAATCGGACACTGCAGGGCTACGCTGGACTGAGTCTATCCAAATGCTTTATTGATCGCACCCCCCCTCCATGGCTCCCGCTGGTCTCGCAAACACTATTTGTTGTGCAAATGCTGCTGCTGCAACACACATTTACAGTCAGACACAAACAAAACACACAGATAGACACTCAAACACACACACACACACACATCACACACATGCATACATGGACACACACACACACACGGAGCATTCATCTGGAGAAAAGCAGGTCACCAATGATGATACACATTTTCTAAAGACAGTAGATACTTAGAAAACAGTAAAAACGAAAGACCAAAAAACCCTTTGTAGAAAAAAAAAAAAATTCTGCTCAAGAATCAATTCAATTCAACATGTAACGGTTAATTGCAAGAGTGGGTTAAGTATAATTTTGGACTACATGGCAGATTGTGAAAAAGAAAAAGCATGTGTCTGTATACATTTGTATAGAAATTGAATTGCATGTATTTGATGTTTGTACATTATGCATGAGCTATTAGTATGTCCATAGATGTGCATAGAACACTATAACGTGTGCATGTGTATCAATATGCCAGTGTGTATCTGTGTTTCTTGTGTGTTGTGTGTGCATTTGCTTGCTGTGTGTGTGTGTGTCTGTTTGGCGTGTGTGTGTGTGTGTGTGTGTGTGTGTTTGATGCATGTGTAATTATTTGTTTTGTGTTTGGTGTGTGTGTATCTCTTTGGGGTGTGTGTGTGTGTGTGTGTGTGTTTAACAGGTCGTGTGTGTGTGTGTGTGTGTGTGTGTGTGTGTGTGTGTGTGTGTGTGTGTGTGTGTGTGAGCCATTACTGCTGCGTCACACACCGACCTTCAGGAGCCCGCCACTCTGAAGGGGAAAATGGAGGAGAGCAGCTGCAGTCTCCCACACCCACAGCACACACACACACACACACACACCCACAGCACAACACACACAGTAGAACACACACACACACACACACACAGCAGAACACAGACACGCACACACACAGACACACACACACACAGCAGAACACAGATACACACACGCAGACACACACACACCCACAGCACAACACACACACAGCAGAACACACACACACACACACACACACACACACAGCAGAACACAGATACACACACGCAGACACACACACACACACACACACACAGCACAACACACACACAGCAGAACACACACATAGACACACACTCACACAAACAATTTCCATACTATAGATGTATATACACACACCAATTTATATCACTCTAGATACAAATGCACACAGACAGGCATCCACAAGCACACACACACAATTTTCACACTGCACTGTAGATGTGAAAGCACACACACACACACAGAAATGTGTGCAGGGAAACTACAATATTACAAAAGATAACTTTGCCATAAATAATACTCCTCTGTGTTGAAACAATATTGTGATGATGAAAAAAAGTTAGCATGCTAATTGCTCCGTGACAATTTTACCTAAGTAGAGGCAAGCAGACAACTACAGGGCAAATTAAAATAAGAAATAATACCAATCAAGGTGAGACATTTGTCAGCATAATGACATTCAGTTCATTTTGTGGCATTCAATAAAGCACCTCTGACTAACCATGTGTGAGGACAATGGAGTGATTTGTGATAAACATTTACACTGTGTGTGTGTGTGTGTGTGTGTGTGTGTGTGTGTGTGTGTGTGTGTAATGACGCGGTCTGTGCTGATGGCAGCAGTGTGATGATCACGCTCGTCCGTGTCCTTTAAGCCCAGTGCCCTT
>CM050211.1:34828649-34876149 GCA_027475355.1 Coilia nasus
TGAACTGGCAAAGCTTGTCTGACACTAAACAAGACTTTGTTTTGTCACCATTGTAATTGTTTTCTTGTGAGTTTTTTGGTGGTCATATTGTAATTTGTGGGTTACTGGTAAATGTAACTGTATGTGAACTAGACATCTGTTCTAATTTGGAGAAATGTTCATTTAAAAAACGCTTGCTGACATGAGGGGTTATAACAGGTTTGACAGTGTCTGATGTCAACAGCAACACGTTTAATCTAAGATGGCAGAGATTAGAGGACCTGTCTCACCCCTTGTCCCCTCCCTGCTGTTATGGCCACACACACACACACACACACACACACACACACACACACCACTGTGGCAGAAGCATATATCAGATCTGTCTGCCTGAGGCTGCTGTGATGTTTATGTGTGTGTGTGTGTGTGTGTGTGTGTGTGTGTGTGTGTGTGTGTGTGTGTGTGTGTGTGTGTGTGTGTGTGTGTGTGTGTGTGTGTGTGTTTTTCTGGTTTCTGGTATCCCTTCCAGACAAGAGAACAAACTGTGAGACATCTTTGATCCCTGCTTCCCACCTTCTTTATTATTTTGTTTTCTTCCTCTCCCTCTATCATTTATTATTTTCTATTTTCTGTTCTCTCAATTTCTAACACTCACTGTCAATCATCCCTTGCTACCCTGTTTATGATATAGTGTTCTTGCATTTTAAATCCCACCCTTTTTAGGCACTCATATGATATCTCCTTTCCCATCTCTCCTTCTCTCTCTCTTTCTTTCTCTCTCTCTATCCATATACATAGACAGTACTGTGCAAACGTTAGGCAGGTGCCTTCAAACCAGCATCAATTCATACAAAGGGGTACACACAAAGTCAGGGATTTTGTAGGATTACAGTCAGGTGTATGATCAACCAATTACACCAAATTGGTTGTATATGTGAGGAAGCCTACATCCACAGAAGATCTGTGGTTAGCTCTTCAAGATATTTAGAGCAACCTACCAGCCGAGTTCCTTCAAAAACTGTATGCTAGTATACCAAGAAGAGTTGATGCTTTTTCGAAGGCAAAGGGTGGTCACACCAAATATTGTTAATTTTGTTAATTCCCTGCATTTTGTTGACTGATGAAAATAAATGAAATAAATGATTAACACTTAACATCTTTAAAGGCATTCCTCCTTAAAGCATTATATATATATATATATATATATATAATGACACAGAAAATGAGGAACATTTCCATTTCAACTGCTCTACATATACACATCTATGAGAGATTTAAAAAATTAATAACCTTGCAAACCTGCCTCCCCATTTCAAAATATGTATATTGTTGGGAGAAGATGGAGAAGATGCAAATTACTCAAACCTAGCTGCTGAATATATAATGACCTGCCATAAAACAAACGAAAATGTCTCTTTCTTTTACTTTCTCTCTCTCTGACACAGGTGCACACTCTCTCTCTATGTCTCTTCCTTTTTTATCTCTGTGTCTGTCTTTGTATTTCTCTCTATCCATAGCTTGCTCTCTCTCTCTCTCTCTCTCTCTCCTTCCCCCTCTCACTACAGTAACCTACAAATAAATTATTTAGCCTGTTGAACGGAGTGCTGATGGAATGATGACTTAAACCCTCAATAGCGAAGAGTACATGTGTAGCTTTCAGTCACTCTATGTACGCATGATATGTGTGTGTGTGTGTGTGTGTGTGTGTGTGTGTGTGTGTGTGTGGGTGTGTCTGTATGAAGAAGTCAGTGAGTTACTGTGTGCATGAGTGTGTGGGAGCTAAAAAGTGGATCAAAGTTGCGAGCTGTGTGTGAGAGAGACTATGTGAGCAGATGTGTGCCTCTGTGAACTTATGTAACACTGCTGCAGCGGGTGCATCTCATATATTCACATCAGACTGAGAGAGACAGAGGGAGTGTGTGGACCTCCTAATGCATATGAGACCTCCTAATGCATATGAGACCTCCTAATGTATATATGAGACCTCCTAATGTACATGAGACCTCCTAATGTATATGAGACCTCCTAATGTATATATGAGACCTCCTAATGTATATGAGACCTCCTAATGTATATGAGACCTCCTAATGTATACATGAGACCTCCTAATGTATATATGAGACCTCCTAATGTATATGAGACCTCCTAATGTATACATGAGACCTCCTAATGTATATATAAGACCTCCTAATGTATATATGAGACCTCCTAATGTATATATGAGACTGAAAACACACTTATAAGAGAGGGTTTGTGAGGACATGTATACTGTCTCCATCTGTAAGTCTGTGCCTATGGCCCACTTTATGTTTGTGTAAGAGTATCTGTAACATTCCCTGGGGTAAATACTAATAAATGACTGTGTTCTCATGTGTGCGTGTGTGTGCGTGTGGCTGTGAGTGTGGCTTTGTGTGTGGTGATTTTGAAGGCGTTTTACCTTGTTCGTCAGCAGGGGCTTGATCTCGGTCAACTGGACATCCTGTAGCTCATCCATCTCTCTGCTCTACTACAGAAATAGAAAACAGAAAGATATAAATAAACAGAAAGAAGCCCAGAGAGAGAGAGAAAGCAAGAGAGAGAGAATGAGAGAGAGAGAGACAGAAAGATCGAGAGAGAAAGGAAGAGAGAAACAGACAGAGAGAGAGAAAGAAAAAGAAAGAGAGAGGGTTGAGAGGGAGGATGGAGAGAGAGGGAGAGAGACAGAGAGAGAGAACAAGAGAGGGGGGGGCTGAGACAGAGAAAAAGTGAGGAAGACAGACAGAGATAGAGAAGGGAAGGGGAAGCAAGAGACATAGAGAGAAGGAGAGAGAAAGAAAGGAAAGGCACAGAGAGAGAGAGAGAGAGAGAGAGAGAGAGAGAGAGAGAGAGAGAGAGAGACATTATGGATTCACTCATCCTACACTAGGGCACCCAGTACCCGTGGCGTGCCATGGAAACTACATCTCCCATAAATAATTCATTCCTTCATATTACATCACAATCCCTTATGCCTCACTACAGCTGTAGCTGCGCTACACCGCCATGCAGGGAGAACTCCTGTAACCTCCCTACACCCACCACAACCAACCACCGCCTTCAATATTTCACACACCGATGACATCACGGGCTACAGGGCCACTTTCATAACCCGCGTTGCCATAGGGACGGCAACTGCCAAATCGGTCTGAAATCATTTATCAAACATCATTTATTTTCTCCCATCTATTCAGAAAAGCAATCTCAGTCAGTACTCAGAACGAGTCTCATTTTTTCTGCTCCACTTCACCTGCCTGGGATAAACAAGCGTGCGTTTCTGAAGAACACTGATTTCTTTTGAAGGAGACTTTTTCTTCCCTCATGCGCAGTAAATGATTAATGGCAGCTTTTAAACGCATCACATGAATCCTTATGTCGACAACTTGGTAGAAGCCCCCAGACATCGTACAGTAACTGTCCCGTAACACGAATGATTTAGGTGTTTTGTTTTTAATGACAGCCGTGCGTTACAATGTGTGCACTGCACACATGACTGCTGATGGAGCTAATCCATGTCTCAGCCTTTATGGATTCGGACTCGACCGGCGTGACCTTCAGTAGGGTCCGGAGGAGAAGACATGACCTGGGTTAATACACCCAGGCCATATATTTCCCTCAGGACACCTGTCCAAGGATTTGCTCAGAAAAAGTGTGTACACACGTACATGTGCATGCACGCGCGCACACACACACACATACATACACACACACACACACACACTATAACACACATTCAGTCACCTGCAGGTACAAAAATTATACACACATGAACACACACAACACACACATACACAAACACAAACACACCTTCACTCACAACAGGTACAAAAATTATACACATATGAACACAGACAAACACACACATACAAAAACACACGCGCGCGCGCACACACACACACAAGCTTACATGTCAGATGCAGGCCCCCATTCACTGGCTGCTGTCTGTGCCTGATCAAGGGCAAATCCCACATCTTTCAAACACTCCCCTACTGTTGCCTAATGTGACGCCCTGAAGCTCTAAAATCATCTACATGCCCTAACTACGGTGGTTTGTATCGTAAAATCAGGATTTCAGAATGAGTGGGAGGTTAATGATTAGTCAGATTAGTCAATCTTTATTTAACCTTTTCTTTAAAATGCCATAACAATATGGAGGTGGAGGTGGAGGCCTCCTGTTTGTGGTTGCTGCTACAGCATTTTGTTCAGGCACTGCAGGGGCCATCTATCAAGCCCCACAGTTAAATAAGTCTGAGGAGTCCAGCCTACAGAGGCTGCGGTCTTGACTGGGTGGCACGGGAGCGCTTTAAGGAGCGAAGCAGCTCGAGAGCACAGGTGTAATTATATCACGGCCGCCCACGGAGACTGTACCACCCTGCACAGGTCACACATCCATCAAATGGTTCTTGCGACTTTCACAAGCTCCAAGTTTTCTACTATTACCAGAGTGTAGCCAAGGGCAACGGGAGTCTTCAGACTTAATCAATTCAACTAAAAACTTCGCAGTACTGGTTTTGTGCAATCCACCACAACTTAAATAGCCTATTTCTCTTTATGTCCACCTATAAGGTGCAGATGGAATTCAGTGACTTCAGAATAATTTCGACCAATAATAAGGTAACACTTTATTTTACGGTTCCTTTTTTAGTGTGTCTACATGTAACAACATGTAATATTATGTACGTACACTGTACATACCTAACACTAACCCTATAGTACAGTATAAGTACATAATGTTACATATTGTAACACACTTTGTTGCTCTGTACCTTATTGATGCAACAGGCACAGGAATATAAAGTATGGTAATGTTACTGTTGCTGTGGCCTAATGGTTAGGGACTCGGTCTGGCGATCAGAGGATCGCAGTTTGGGTGGGAGAGTAAATAACTAGTGCTCTCCTGCACCCTCATCCATGGCTGAAGTGCCCTTGAGCAAGGCATCTAACCAGACAGTGCTCCAGGGACTGTACCCTGTGAAATTATGTCAGCTAAATGTAATGTAATATTACTATATGTAGGATGCAATGGAGCAAAGCAATGCTTTGGGTGTATGGATTTTTGTCTACTGCTGAAATTGACTAATGTATTTATCACATGGTAGTACGCTTTTGACATAGTTGTTGTTGAAATAGTCAATGATTAATGGAGGCTTGTGGTGTTGGATCCCATTCCCATAATCAGTTTAACCCAGAGGAAATTGGTCAAGTCAGGCTCCACGGCTACAACAGAATCCTAAATTCTCTTAAGCAGTCTAACAAGTTTTCTTTTTAAAGTTAGAGTGTGGGAGGGGGGGCTTTTTCCATCTTTAAATGTGACAGGACAGCTGAGAGAGAGACAGGAAGTGAGTGGGAGAGAGAGATGTGGTGGGATCAGGAAATGACCTCTGATCAGACCCGAACAGCTGAGAGAGAGACAGGAAGTGAGTGGGAGAGAGAGATGTGGTGGGATCAGGAAATGACCTCTGATCAGACCCGAACGGGGGGTCTCCAAATAAACATGGGCGCCTTAGCCAAGTGCGACATGGCCCTTACTTATTTACTTCAAGTATTCTAAATGCTTCCAACAATTATATAGCTGCCATGTCATGCCAGTTCTACAGGAGTTTCCTGAAGAAAAGGGGCTCTTCTCAATGGCGACTCTACTGTCATGGTCACAGAGGTGGCTAAACACACAAATGGAACAAATAGCCTGGAATTCCATTCAGCAAGAAGGTAGTGCCACTAATACAGGCCGTTCAATTAAAAAACGGCCAAAAAATCGGAAGGAAAGTGTTTGTACATATCGCACACTGGAAGTGATTAGCAGGGAGCAAATCTGTGATCCGAAATCCTGCTAGCAAAAAAGCCGGCTCACAGGTGCTAAGTAATGTTTAGACAAGGCGAAAGGAAAGACGGCGAGGGAAAACAAATACTCAGCATGCTTCAAAAGATTTACTCCAGCGGCCTGGTTCAATCCGACGAGTCCACGAGCCGACACAGAAACTGGGGCAAGGGCAAAGGTTAACTATAATCATGGCCCCTATTCCGCCTGGGAACCATAAGGCCTCAGCTTAGCCTCACAGGACAGACAGAATGACACAGTGACAGCTGGACTGTTTGACTGAGATGGTGGCTTTAACATCCCTGACGGCCCACTTTTTTTTTTTTACCACAGTTTTCTAGACTTGGAACGAGACCATTCAATCCGTCACTTTGGCATCCAAATGCCATTGATTTTCTAATTAAGAGGACAAGGAAAATTCCTTTCCTGTCTGTTCTCTTGACAACAGCTATACTCAAGAAGGCAGTTCCAGCCGCAGAATTTGGATTGATTCCCTAAATGGACAAACCAACACCCACTCACTCCCTGATGCACACTCACACCCTGACACACACACACACACCCTGACACACACACACACATACTCACTCATACCCTAACACACACATACACACACACACACACACACCCTAACACACACACACACACACACACACACACACACACACACACACACACACACACACACACACACACACACACACACAGTCACTCACACCCTGACACACACATACACACACACAAATCCCACCATGAAAACAGACCATCCACTGTCTTGTCAGCACACAATCAACACCCTCCCACCCACCACCACCCCATTGCCATTGTAGCCATTCCTTGCATGCTACGGTATGTTCCAGCGTTGCCATAGAGACAAAGAAAGGCAATTGTTTATTTTTGGGCAAGGAGCCCCAGAGGACAAAACCCATGTACAAGAGACACGCAGGCAAACACAGAAGGCTGGGTGGCATAAGAGAACACAGGCAGTAAATTACACTTCAGGCTTAGAGTCACATTAAGCTCTGCCTGCCTCTACCCCTCTCCCCCTCCCCCCTGGTGCTTCCAAACCCTGCTCGGCGAGAGTTCCAGGTCCCGACGGACATGTACAATTCCAGGAGGAGATGAGGGGAGTCGGAGTGCTGGCTCTCCTTTGGGGTGGCTTTTTATCAGCAATAATCACCTCTTTAGTGAATGTTTACCCCACAGCAAAAAACAAGTTGGTTATTAACTGCCTAGAGGTCACAGAGGAGAAATAACCCAAAGTGGCTCAGTCTTTGGATAAGGCAGCAGAGCACACACGCACACAGACAGTAATTTTCTCAGCAATATCAGAGTCACTTCCTGAAAATAGGATATCCACTTTACGAGGAGATAAGGCAACAGACAGGCGGCGAGTGAATACAGACAGTGTCTGGGTGTCCATTTGAATCATACGGATATTTTAGGCACATTTATGGCAGTTCATCTAAAATAAATGCAAATCTATGCGTGTCTATCCGCTGAGTTATACAAATTGAAAAAGAATGCTCTCCTTATCGAAATAATAGTTGTGAACAGCTGTGTGTTTAAAGTCAGAGATAGGCTGGGGAATAAATGAAAACACATAATAAAATCTCAAGAAATGTGATTTGATGTGAATAAGGCTGTGTGAGTGTTTCCATCACTTCCACTCTCCTTATACCCTAAGCCTGTCAGAAATGAATTCAATCCTCTCTGGTGAATCAATTTCATATTTACACTTTTCCACTATATATTTTTTTTTTTTGCAGATTTCTTCTTTACTCAGGCTGCTCTATCTGACTGGATAAAAATGCACAATAGAAAAAGCTAGACGGTTTCCCAGCTAGTAAAAGAGAAATAGTGACATCAGATAAGAAGAGAGAAAGAGAGACAAAGTCAAAAGGCGTATAGGAAGAGGAAAAGAGAGAGAGGCATGAAGGGAGTGTGAAAAGAGAAAGATGGAATGAGATGTTGAAGGCAAAGGGAGAATGAGAGAAGAGAGATAAGGATTATGTTGACAGCGGGTGTCACTGTGCTTGAAAGGACAGTCTGTACAAACTGATGCTGACTTGATGCCCATAGCTGAGCCACACTGATTCCTCTAAAACCATAGATGTAAAACCTATCTATATGTTTTAGCTCTTGCTGTACTTTTGGATGTGCAGAATTGACAACCCACACATAACTGTGAGAGCTCTATCTTTAAGTATATTCTGTCCCTTTTGCCTTTATCTGGATACGACAGTGAAGAGTGAGACAGGAAGTAAGTGGGAGAGAGAGATGGGGTGGGACTGGGAAATGATCACAGGCCGTATTCGAACCTGGGTCTCCATGGGCTCAAGCATGTTTATGGTTTATAGCCACAGCACTCCCATGAGTGTGCTTCTCAGGCCATGAATCCTAGCTGTGACTTCCTTTAATCTGAGATGGGCTTGCAATCTTAAAGCAAATGTCAGCAGTTCTTCCTTTAATGTTCTTTCAACATTAAAGCAATGTTTCCAAAATCGTTTCAGTGGTTCATGAACTTGTAACTGGGTGAAAGGCACTTCGGATTGCCGCACTCCATGGGCTATAGCCGCACTAAGTAAGTTTGGAGGAGCGGACCGTCTCTCTGTAGTTCGAAGGAGAGACAATTCCGCTTCCAACCTGTAGGGCGTCCAATGACAAAAAATACTTAGTGTTGCTTTAAGAGCAAACAGATCTTAAGAACATACAGAAAGTTCCAAACAGGAAAGTGAGAATGTTTTTGTAAGGTGGGCTGACATGAGCTAATACAGCTCTAAAGAAGGAAATCTACACCAGTTAGTGGTTGTTACACAAGATTAGAGGCTTAACCGGTCAATAATCGGTCAGTAATTTGACATAATTTCACAGGAAGGTGTTTATACCGCAAGAAGGTCTTGTGCGTCTGATTCCAGGAGGTCTGAAAGTGTTGTTGGCTGTCTGTAAAGTGGGGTGGCGTTGATGTCTGTTTCTGGCCCTATTTGTCGGACGGGCAAGCAGCGCTGTGCGATCATTGGCCCAGTTTTACCTGCTGACAAACGTAGACTGGTCTTCATGCGTCAGGACAAATTAAGCTCATCTGTCTGCTGTAGACAAGACAATCCTCTCATGTCTTCTCACAAGCATGCAAACACAAACACACACACACACACACATACAAACAGGCATACACTCACCACCCCACACACAGGAATCAATTACACACACATAGACACACGCAACAAAAGCGACGCCATGCTACCTGCCGTGTCAGCGAACACTGCCACATGATGGATGGGGCGATTGTGCCTCGCTGGCACCCCTCCCCCACCCGCTCCACTCCCCGATGCTCCGTCCATCCATCTCCATGTCCCTGGGCCTGTGGGGACGCCCCCTATGAACCAGACTCTCCAGAGGGCACAGGCCCCAACACTGACCACAGCAGGCCAGCAGGCTCTCAGCTTAATGGCTACCCAACTGTTAATGGGTACTCATAACTGACCCCTGGTCAGGTAGAGCTCTGTATTCTGTGTGAAACACAGATGTGACAGCGGACAATGTAGCCCACACAATGTCATTCCTACATAGCTGATGTGACCTCTTAGAGGAAAATATTGCTTTATAGAATTGTATTGACTTTTTCTTTCAGGAGTAAATAAGATCTTATATTGAAGTATTATTATATTAGGATTTTTTCATCTTTCCGTACTCGGAGGGAGATAGAAATTCACAACTCATTAAGATCTGGCCTTTGTTTCATATATCTTCAATTAAATGCTTGTGAAAACGTGCCCAGCGAGGGCCACTTTAAGTCCAATCTAATTTTAACTCAAAATCTCAAAAACATCTTGTTTCTCCTTTGTGGTTTTAGAAGTAAAACATACCGTATTTATTTCTGAGAAACAATGATAAGCCAATTGTAAGAATAAATATTTTCTCTGGGTTAGGCTGAAATTACACCGCAAGCAAGATATAGGCAAGGCAAGACAAGTAAAATGGATTTGTGTAGCACATTTCCTACACAGAGGAAGTTCAATGTGCAAAGATAAAGTAAGGGTAAATGCTTAAAAGGATACAAGTCAAATAAAGAGCAGTGGTGATCCTAACTCTTCCTTCCTTTTCCCCAAATGTAATTACATCAGTTTTGTCTGCTTTAAGCTAAAAAAAATTGTCACATCCTGTAGTTAATTTGGTCAATACACCCATAGAGAGACTCAAGGGGTCTAAGGATATAGGTCTAACTAATAGAACCAAAGGATGAGACTACACCTACTGCAATGCCGGCGTTAATGGTTCCACTGAATCAAGTTGAGTTCTATCGAAAAGCAGTAGTTGGCCATCTTATGTACAATTCTTTTTAAAAGCCTCATAAACAGCTGCGGTGTAAATTAGCCTTCAGAGTAAAGGTTCTCAATCATGTCCCTCAGGGACCCCTGCATGGAAAATCACAAAGCACAGCTGATTAAAATTAGTGCTGTTTTAATGGTTTCTGACAGGAATCATGAAAGCATCAGACCCACTATCATCCATCTTATGGATTCTTAAATAGAGAATGATGTTGTGGCGTTAACTTAAGAAATGACTGCGTATGCTTGGGAATTAGAAGTGAAATGAAGCCATGTTAATGGTTTCTAATTACAGAATGCTTCAGTTAGGTTCCCACAAACACACTGAGGAGGCTATTGACGTCAGTGTGCAAAGCTGAGATGCAGGTGGAGTTGAACTATGCACACCAACAAAGCCTAGAGTCATAGAAATCACATGCTCAGGTGATAGGCAGACGTACGCACACCCTAGAATACTCTCGAGTTTCTGTACGTTGTTCTGACAGGCAGCTGAGGAAGGTCAGAGACCCTTATCCCGAATATCATGCGCACTGGTGGGCAAAGTGAAGTACACCAATACGCAGCAAGCAGAAAAGCCTCGAGACACACAGCGCATACACAAGCACAAAATTCATGCACACACAAACACAGAGACAGACCTACACACTCACACACACACACACACACACTGACTTTTTCACTTAGCACAAATTACCTTAATGACATTCCCCAATTACTGGCAGTGGGAATATGTGCTTTTGTATTAGCACTGGAGCCTGAAGGAACATACTATAAAACAGAAATGGATGGCTGACCAGGGCCCAGGGAGCTCATGAGTGGACCCCTGCCAGCTTTGCCACCTACACTGGGCCCGGAATAGATGGATGGGCCGCGCTGTTGTGAACGCCAGTAATGCACACTCTTATGCTCTGTGCCAACCATTATTCATTAAAACACACAACGTTTCTGTCTTTGTAAGACTTAAGAAAGGCCACAGGCTGTAACGCTGTCTCTTTTTTAAGGTGACACAGAATGGTTAAATAGGGGTTTGATCCTTGTTCTGTGATGTGACATATACACAATACAATTTTAGTTGGATCTGTAATCAGATCCATCTCAGAAGCTTCCTAAAAACCTCTCTCAGAAAGCTTTGTTAGGTTGGTGGGGGATTTTAAACGTGTGGCTTTACACCTATTTGGCGTCCTTTCGGGCTTAACTGGAAACCTCATGATGAAATGCAAGCACTTGGCACTGATTGGCTGCCTTCACTGCCACTGCCAACAACAATGTGATTGTTGCCATAGAGCACAAGAGTGTATGGTTTCTTCTCCTTTACTGAATCATCAGTCCCGATACCAGCACCTCTAGAATGTTGATTTGGTGTGTGTGAGCCCCCTTCTACAGTGAACCCCAGGAATGCACCATCTGGCTTCCTGTTTCACAATCACAAATTGGAGAGAAAACAAAAACAAAGGCTGAGCCGCTGAAATGTTCCGGGCTGTCTGCTTTTGAAAAGCTTCTTGCGCCCTATTTTCCACATTTGCTGAATTCATCAAAGAGGAGGTCACTGTAGATTGTATTAACCTTGATTAACCATGTATTACAATTCTCAAGGTCCAGACCTTCAGCCTGCTAATGCAAACTAATGCTATGGGTCAGACCATCAGATATAATATATATCTGTAGCATTAGAGCAGTGCTTCTTGGGGAGGGGGGTTGTGTCCCCCTTTGACAGAATGTCCATATCTGTGTAGTTCGAAGTGGTGTTTTGACAGCTGGTGCGTGTGTGAGTGTGTGTGTGTGTGTGTGTGTGTGTGTGTGTGAGACTGTGTATCAATGTGTGTATCCATTTCAACAGGGCTCCTGACATGTTTTATGCGTATACATTGCAGTACAGAAAAGCCTATGCAGTTCTAGAATTTCAACTGGGAGGTGGACATAAAAAAATGAAGCCCCGGTGTGTCAAAGTTTACCAACAATGCTAAATATCCTCTGCGCCGTCTTACTGCCCAGCTGTGACAGACTGAGTGGTTAGCGCTATCGAGCTAAATAACCGCCTGACAAGAAATTCCGATTACACACAAACACACACAGAAAAACAAACATACACACACAAAAAACACGAACACGCACCATTCCCCATGCTTCTAATCTGCTCCCTGGGCGTAATTCTGTTTTAAAAGACTGTGACAGGCTCAGCTTCAGATTATGTCCAACCACCAGAGGCCCTCCAACCAGCGGTCGTTGGGTAAGGGAATTAAGGTAGCAAATCTCTCTGCGTTTGACATTTTTCCCTGAGAGGACCAAAAACAGAATTCAATGTTTTTGTCAATGCTGTGTGTGACCCAATCCCTCCTCTCATCGGACAGCCCAGGGTGAAAGGGACAGACACAAGCCTTCAAAGTGATGTGTTTACAGGAACACCATGAGAATACCATATGGAGCTCTACTCATTCTCGATTGTCTCTCTCTCTCTCTCTCTCTCTACTATGCCTCTCTCTCCTTCTGTTTCTTTTTCTCTTTTTATTTACTCAAACACGTACATATACAAACATCCGGCAATTATGATAAATACACCAGCTGACTGATCATATTGAAATGCTTCTTTTCTAATCCCCCTCTGACATTTATTAGGCATGTCTCTTTGTATGCCCCAAAGCCCACATGTGACAAATGCTTACAAGCATACCCACATGCTGTATCTTTCTGTCTCTCTTCCTATCTGTCTGTTCTTGATCTACCCCATCTTTTCATCTTGTACACAGACACACATCTCTCTCTCTCTCTCTCTCTCTCTCACACACATACACACACACACACACACACACACACAAAGATGTACCCAAAGGATTTACAAAATGACACAGTGTAAATCTGATGGTAAATGTGAATGTAAAAGCATTGGCAGAACCTTGCCACCCCTTGTTACTATATTTAGCCCCACCTAGCATATTATCTTAGTTCCATTTTTAACCCTTTCTCTGCCCCTCTCTATCTCTCTGTCTCTCTTCCTCCCCCCACTCTCTCTCTCTCTCGTCCTCCCATCTTCTCTCTCTCTGTCTCCCTCCCTCTCTCTCTTTCCCTCTCTCTCTTTCTATTTCTCTCTCTCTCCACCTCCCTCAATACCCCTCTCTCTTAAAAATAAGAGCATATGGTAATGTTGATGTGTGTGTATGATGTTCCTCAAGCACTCCTGACCTTTCCTTTCTCTGCCGAGGCTCTCCACAGCACGCCACCAGATTAATCTGGAGCTCCAGCGGACATACCTGATGAATCTTAAACAGGAAGTCCCTGTGCTGAGGGACACGCTTGCTACATCCCCCCATCCTCCTCTCCCTCCCTACTCTTCTTCTTTCCCTTTCTCCTCCTCTCTTTACTCTTTCTCCATTACTGCTGTGAAGGGGAAGGGGATGGCTGCTCAGATGAGCCTATGACCTTGCTATATTTCTCTCCTCTCTCCTTCTGTCTATCGTACACACAGACATACACACACACACACACACAGACACACACACACACACATACACACACACACATTCTATTTTATTATGTGGACATGTTGGTGGTCACTCTTTCTTTCCATCTCACGCTGTGTCCTCCTCACCTCTATCTATTTTTCCATCTCTCCTCCTGTTGTAGTGTGATGGAGGGATCCCTGGGTCGTGCGGAGGACTGACTCACACAGACGAGTTTACTTCATTAGGTAGAGCCCTCTACGCGCGCGTACGTGTACGTGTGTGTGTGTGTGTGTGTGTCTGTGTGCGACACAATGCAGCTCTGCACCACTGAGGCTGCCAAAGGGGGAGTTCCCCTCACACACAGCCTGACACACTAGAGTGCACATACACATAAACACGCGCACACACACACACACACACACACACACACACACACACACACATAAACACGCGCACACACACACACACACACACATAAACACACACACACACACATACACACATAAACACACACACAGATGGTCAGAGTTAGTGTGTTTGTAAGGGCATTAGAGAGCAAGAGAGAGAGAGAGCACTACAGTTCACATAAACACAAACATGCACACACATGCATGTGAAGGTGTGCACACACACACACACACAACAGACATGACACACACACTGTGCAAAAATGTGGCAGACACTCTTACAGGTCAAAGAAATCAATCAGAACAAGGGCAAACATGCATGCACACACACACACACACACACACACACACACATCCTAACACACACACACACACACACACACACCTCTCAGTGAGCATCATCTCCAGGAATGACTGATCTGGAGGAGGGTGTTCCCGGGTCCCTAGGCTGCCCCCCTCTCTCGCCCATTCTTCAAGGGCTTTTAAAGGATTGCATTATTCCTTACAGAGCCACTTTATCGCCTAATAGCCTTTTGAGATTATAAAACGCCATCTAACATATTGATTTAGCCCCTATACTAGTTGGCATCATCACTGAGTCTGTGTCAAAAATGTTACCACCCCCTTTCCCCACATACTGTGAAAACACTCAATCTTTCAGGTGCATCTACACACATAAACACACACACACAGCCGTGCATCCACACCCATGCACTCACACACACACACACACACACACACACACACACACACACTCACTCTATGAAAAATACCCCTTGATACTTGGTTCCTTGTATGGTTCTTTGGTTCCAATATGTACTTATTTTACTACCACAAGAAAGCTTTATGATTTGCTACTCTCATACATCAAGTGCTTTTTAGCTACACTTGAGCATAAAATGTTCTCTATTTTTCATCGTGTGTTACACGCCACACTGTGTCAAGCTGTTTGGATAGCCTTATTGATTTCTTAACACTGATCATTAAAGTGTGTCACAGTGTAATAACACAACATGCAACATTCACCATATGTTTTTGGACCACACCCCGCACTGCATCTCTATATAGCAGCTAGATTTGGGAACTCATAAATTGAATATAAACTCTTGGCCTACTACTTTATTTATAAATTGTGCAGCTGGTGTGTGGTTCAAACTTGGAGGAGAGTGGAGAAAGAAACACAGAGAAGAGATGAACAAACATTTACCTGGGAGCCAACAAACACAGCCAGTGCTTGTTGTGGTGACAAAGAAAGCTGAGCTATCCCCTACGACTAATGGGACATCTGACAGAGAGTGGCAGCCAAGCACGCCTGCCTCCCAACATCTCACTCCAGGACTAAAAGCATCCTGAAGATGAGCCTCCATTTAAGATGTTCCTTTACGGTGTGGGGCAAACAGTGCTTCTGAGTTTATGTGTCAGTTGGGTCATGAGCGCAAGAGCTCAGAGACTTGTTTGAGGGAAGGCAGTTTGCTGCGATGTGATTTGATTCTTGAGGACTTCTTCGATCTGAAGCCAGGGGAGGATTTGTTTGCGGTGGATTATGGTGAGCCAGATTAGAAATATATTACCATAAACCTCAGACACTGGACACTCACTCTCTCACTCTCAATGATAAGGCTCCACTCCTCTGCTTCGGCCATTCCTAATGCAACAAAAATGTGATAACGATCCACAGTTCAGACATCACAGTGCTCAGTCAGAGCAGCCTCTGAACAACCCATTAGCACTATAATAACCAGGCACGGCCTTTTTCAGTTAGCACATCTTGAAAGCATAATCGATTTATCAACTACCTCAGTCAATTCATGAAGAATTAAAACAATTCTGATTAATCAGAAACTCTAGTCTGAAGAGGCTGAGGGGAATGCAGGAAGACAGGATGCAAGAAGACCCAGACAGTTCCAATAAATCCACCACTCCAACACCAACTGACGGGTGCAGAGTGAAGGTAGTACCTTACAAGTGGGCCGCCGGCAATAGCAAGAGTTTGGCTACCTGCCACTCTATCTCTCTCTCTGACTCACTCTCTCTCTATCTCTCTCTCTCTGCCTCCTCAACTCCAGCTCTCCATGCTTGCTATAAATAAGGCTAAACGTGTGAGATGTTGAGGCAGCCTTCAGTGCTTTTATTAGAGCACCTGCGAGTTCTGGGCACAGCCCCCTGGGAGAACCAGGAGCAGGGAGGGAGGAGAGAAAACACATGGATGGATGACTGGGGCACTAGCAGCAGTTAGCCCTAGCACGTCAGCTAGCTAGCAGGAGCTGAGTGGAACAACAAGGCTAACTGCTACCTGGTGTTAGCATTGTTTTTCCTTACATATCCACTCTTCTACTTCCTGGCTAGCATACTGTAACTGTTTAATCCTGTTTGCTACCTCATTTCAAAATATTCGACTCACATTCAAGAAGTAAATTGAAATTTAAGTGTCAATTTGGACCAAATTGAGAATTTTGCCCAGCACAAGAAGATAGAAAGTAGCCAACAAAGGTCATGCACAGCCTTGGAGATGAAGCCGACCTGCATGTTAATTATCTTTGTGCTTAATGATCTATGTGGCTTCAGGATGGCCTTCTATTTAATGAACACATACATGCACACACACTCATACACACACACACACATATATACAAATACTGAGTCAGACACTATGTACAGTCATATATTGCTATTGCTAGATGTACATACCAGTAGTTGTTGAATACTTCAACTGTGATTCTCTGTGAAGACAAACGCTTTCTACAGCAGTAGATATTTTAATCATAAGCTTCAAGCAGAGTCCAGATGAAACAAAGCTCATGGATAAATAACATGCCCCTTCCTTCAGTCCAGCAGTCTGACAGGAGGACGAGGGGAAGGGATGAAGCCCAGAGGGACTGACAGACAGAGAGAGAGAGAGAGAAACAGGGAGAGAGAGAAAGGGGAGGTTAGGAAATGAACAAGAGAGAGAGAGAGAGAGAGAAAGAGACAAGTGAGTGAGGAAGGAGGAGGGAAGTAGAGAGAGAGAGAGACAGACCGACAGACAGAGAGAAAGGGGAGAGTGGGTAATGAAGAAAGAGAGAGGGAGTGAGAGAGACAAGAGAGAGAGAGAAAGATGGCCTACCAGTGAGAGGGCACCTCACAGGGAGACAGTCTGACATGATGATAACAGTCTCATAGTCCCCACTCTCTCTGTGTTTGTCCTTAGCTTCTGTTTTTGTGTGCATATGTGAGAGAGTGTGTTTAGATTTCTGTCCTTAGGCTTTAATATCTGGCAGTGTTTTTATTAACACAGAAAGAAAGAGACTGAAAGTGCGTGTGTGTGTTTGTGTGTGTGCGTGCGTACGTGTGTGTGTGCATGCGTGTGTGTGTCATGTATGTATGTATGTGTCGTGTGTGTGTGTGTGTGTGTGTGTGCTTGTATGTTGTGTGTGTATATCTGTCTGTGTGTGTGTATTTTGTGCTGCTTCACACGTCGTTCATCACAGCAGCATGACCTTTATCAGTGACTGCAGCTCACATTCAGTTTCTTTCACCTGCCTTCATAATGCCAGCCCCATCACACAGTCTGTCTGAATGACTAGGGAGGACAGAACATGACGTTCTTTATTAAGCCTCCTAAAACGCATGAACGTCACAGCACAATGTCCCCCATTCGAAGCAGAAAAAGAGACTCATGGTGGCTTTTGTGTCCAGAACTCGGAATCGCGTAAAGTGTGATTGAGCCGACACTTTTATCCTAGATAACAGGGGCTCACACTGTTCAGGAACTACACACACACAGGCTGTCTGTCTGGGCCACTAAGTACTGTTCCAGCCGCCACCCACACACACACACACACACCTCCAAACTAACTGACTACATTTAAGCAGGAAGCCAAAGCTGTTTTGCTCCGACCACACAGGTCAATGAGAAGAGATGAGATGCCAGGATGGGAGTGCCCTCTGCGTCAACAGTGCTGACCTCTGCCAGCCCCTCTCCCTGGGGGTGAGTCAGAGGCTGCTGTCATGGTCACTGTTGCTATAGTCAAGCTCATCCCCTCACGCTACATTTCATTGCGCTTAATGGAACATTTGCTTGACAGGTCAGCTGTGGTCTACTGGTGAGGGCGTTGGTTTCGGGATTGGAGAGTTGTAGGTTCAAATCCTGCCCTACCCATGGCTGAAATGCCCTTGAGCAAGGCATCTGACCCCACACTGTTCCAGGGACTGTAACTGAAACCCTGTAAATCACTGAAAGTCTCTCTGGATAAGAGTGTCAGCTAAGTGTAATGTAATAATAGAGGAGGGAGGCGGCTTTGGCAGATCAAACATCGTCCACTTTTTTGTTTAGACTCTGATTGAAAACGTGCCATGCCTGCTCTGTGCTGTGAGACTTTCTTCATCGCTGCAACTCTACGAGCGGAGGAGTAGAGCTTCTGATGTCGGTGCCAAGTCTGTGGGCTGCTAACAGCCTTCACAGAAGAAGGAGAGAAGCTGTGAGTGAAGAAGATTCTGCGAGCAGGCTGACATCTTCAAATCCTTCTCAAGTCTGCACAACAGAGAGTGCCAGGTGTGTGTGTGTGTGTGTGTGCGCGTGTTTATATGTGTGTTTGTGGAGGGCATCTTTTCAGAAGGAGGCCTGTGGTTTTGATAGTAAATCTGGACATCTGCCCAGCACAGCGCAGCCCAGCACTGTGACTGTGGTGGAAGCAAGAGGCTGGAAAAACAACAGGGCAATTTAGAGCAACCGGAAGACAACAGACAAGCAGGCATATTGATCATCACCTCCCTCAGGTGTCCCAGGTGTACATGGCCGAGGACAGGACACTGGGGGATGGATCCTGCTGCCTCTGCGGAACTTTAATGATATTCTCCTGACCTCTCCCTCCTTCCATGACACACCGGGTGGTGTAGGACAGGAGAGGGGACAGAAAGGCAGGGAGGTAGGTAGCAACGCCCTTTCTTACTTACTTCCTTACTGAAATAAATAAATACATAAATAAATAAATATATAAATAAATCCCCCACACTGACTGGAGGACACCTAGGGACACCCAGAACGGATGTTTGGACCAGTTCCATCTCGCAGGATCAACAAGCCTGCTACCTGTGTCACCACCGTCACCGCTGGCTGCTGGCACACCTGCTGCTGGGGCTGTGGGCTGGAGGGGAGGGCCTCCATACTCTCACCATCTCTCAGAGACAGCCTGGGGGTATGCATGAATTAAGAGGTGTAAAATATTGTGCTCGTGCACACACACACACACATGTACACACATGCGCACACACACATATTTTGTCACTCTCTTTCACTCTCACACATACAAGAACATGACCACATCATGTAAGAACATGTGGGGCGATTACACACACACACGCACACACACCAACTACATGACAACATGGCATGAAAACCTATGTCCCTATTATAATCCTACTGCCAAGAAAGACATGAAAACCTATGTCCCTATTATAATCCTACTGCCAAGAAAGACATGAAAACCTATGTCCCTATTATAATCCTACTGCCAAGAAAGATGTCATGATAGAAGCAGTATCACAGCTCTGCAGATGGATACTACCATGCCTGTATAGGGGGTGAGCGGCAGATGTTGCGATAACAGTAGTATGACATGCATACAAACAGCATGTACACACACACACACACACACACACAGCCCCCAGGCTTAGGCACAACTTTCAGATGTGATAGACCTCTTCCATCTTAATCAGCTGAATTGTTCTCTCTTCCAGCTGTGACAGAGTTATTGAGAGGTAGTGGTTAGAAACAGCCTTAAGCATGCGGACACATACACACACACAGACACACACACACACACAGACACACACACGCGCGCGCGCACACACACACACACTTAGTCTTTCTCTCACACAGACACATTTTGTAAACAGAAAATAATACACACACACAAAGCTCTCACACAGACACATTTACAAACATAGCGGCACACACACACACAATCACTCTCTCTGCTAGCTTCTGTTAAACAAATGTTCACATATACATGAGTGGTGGGGGGTGGGGGGGTGGAATGAATACTCAGTCACTGAGAGCAAATGCTTAATTAAATCTCTCATCTCCCATGTGTTCATGCAGGCAGACTGCACTGCCAATCAGATCAGGACCTCTCCTCACTTACAAAGCCCAATATAGCCTTGAAGTGGTACCTGATTTTTGACTGTTATTCATCCCGCTCTATTTTGTCTTCTGTGTGTGTGTGTGCATGAGTGGGGGTGTGTGTGAATGCACATGTGCATATGTGTGTGTGTATGTATGTGTGTCTGTGTGTAGGTGGGTTTGTGTAGACACACATGCGTATGTGTTTAGGTGGAAAAGGAAAGAAAGCAGCTGCGCAGTGCCCACCACCCGCTGCCTGCCTCTTAAACGTAGCAGAGGCGTATGTGACACTGTGCTGACTCAGGCCTGCTCCAGAGCCTCCTGTTCCTTCCCTTTGGATGCTGTCAGTTACGTCCACGATGACATGTAATCATCTAGCAAAGCACACGCCACTCACAGCGGCCTCTGTGGAGAGCTGGTAAACAAGCGCCACAGGTCTTGCTGAGGTACGTCTATGCGATATAAATAACCCCATGAGGGTTCACTTTGGCTGACCTTAATTAAGCCCTACGCATGCACAATAGGTGTCCTACTTTATTTGTTTATGATGTCTGCCCTATATGGGTTCACAGATAAAATCTTTACCTTCACAATTTACAGCTGTTTACTATACCTAAACAGTACACATAACAATGCTATATAACAGCATAGATAAGCTTCATGTTTATAGTAGGCTACCTGTGATTTAAAGGGTACATTTGTCTATAGAACAATGGAACTAGTTCTCCAGTGTTGGGCGCCTAAGAGCTGGTGTTGACACAAACAACATGAACCAACGGCTCATTATTTATTGTATAAACACCAACTCAACCATTGGCGACTTGAGCCATCTGGATGTCGTCGTGACTCGCGCCCGCACACCTGCCGACACGTCCCAGTGCTGAAAGACCTCCACCAAAGCGACCTTCGCCTGAACAAGTGACCGAGGACAATGTCATGACGGTGATGCCGGAAGTTGTGCAATACACGCCCACTGATCCACCGCCACTCTAACTCCAACGGACATGCGTTCTCCAACTCCTTGTAGTTTTCTCATCTTATGAATATAACATCACACAAACAGCCAAGAGGATAGAGTGCTTACTACAACCTGCCCTGGAAATGTGTCAGTGTCCGTAAAATAAAACCATGTTTTGTAACAGTATTAGGCCTACGTTTTCAACAGTAACCTGGCATCATTAAAATCTTTAAAAAGAGGGGGATTAAAAACAGTGGTTTTAAATTAAAGAGTAACAAGTGACAATTTACAGAAACGCAGAATATTCCCCGTCGTACATGTTGCCCCTTCCTATAGCACTCCATCCTCGCCGTACAAGGTATGGCTCGGATCTGTTGAACTGCCTCAGTTAACCATGAGCTACATAAGGAGAGTAGGCTATATTTCACTATCAACGCGAAGTACGGGGATGCTACAACAGAAACAAACCATGTTCACAAACACGCGTAAAGGTAAGCGCGAAAGAAGAAAAGAAAAGTTTGAATTAATTGGGTCTACTGTAACTGGGTAGCCTACTGTAGTCTACTGATGCCTAAATAAAGACCAAGGAAGGCTTTAATATCAGCACGGATCATACCCTGTAATATGACTCCTTTTTTCCTTATACTTCTGAGAATAATCTCGACAGGCATGAGCAGTTAGAAATGTAAACTGTGCAATGAGAAATGTGGGCTGCTGCTCTCATAAACCAAATTTTATTGTGGACGTGGTCGCCTAATTGGAGAAATTACTGACACATATAGAAAGAAAAACATAATTGTTAATTGCATTGGCCTGTATTGAGATCGAAGCCATATCAATGTGTTTCTCCACCGGCAATGTCACTTTAGCACCCCATTATTTTCATCACTGCAATATCCACATCTGCATTTTGACATTTTATAGGGAAAATGGATCACAGCACGACAGCGACGCGCTGTAGCCTACTTACCGCTTGGAACAAATTACAAAACGCCTCTCGACTTCAAAGAAATGTCCAACAGGGTCGCCTTAAACTGAAACAGTGTTGATGAGAGGTCCGTTCGGTTGCACGTTCAGGTTCGGCTGTACGCTACTCTCGCTCCTCTGTCTTTTTCGATGTCACTCTCGCTGGGCGGAACTATCCACACATTGCAGCCAAGACATCAAGGAGGACAAGCGAAGCAGCTGCACAAATGCATGTGTACGCCCCATAGACGGAACGCCCCCGTGAGGATATCTGATGATACATAAACTGTGCTACTGATTTGCATCGTTGTTGGTTCGAGCGGATTAATCCAGATACCCTATACATTTCTCCCCTGTAATGAAAACATATACTGTATGATAGCAGTATCGATTGCAGGCTATATCTTTTTTTCCTCGATGTATTTTGTTCTTTTTGCTACATCAGCTGGATTTGAAACAATAATTCTGCCCTACAAAGCCAAAAGACAGTAACTGCATAATTTGTCAAATTGAGTTCAGACTGGATATTGATAACACCTCCTTTGTCTTGTGACTAAATCTCTTGCTTCTTCCTATTAAGAAAGAAGGCCCACATAAAAGCATCACCTCTATTTATACCATGTTTGACTGGGCAGTATGACAACTTTAAAGGCATTTTTCTCAGTTTCTATGTTCACGTGGTTACTTCACTTTGCCTTTACAGAGCAGAAGTAAAATACCAAAGGTGCATACTAAAAATAAAATACCGTTTATCGTGGAAGTCTTTTTTAAATGTCTAAATCCAGTAAATACATATATTTTGTATAAAATCATGTATTATACATTGTATAATTCTTAGCTCATTGGCAACTTTATGAAATTAAACATTTGCAAAATATATAAAGATTGCTAAATAAATACTACACCTGTCCCTTACATTAATAAACAAAATACCCCTAAATATTACTCATTATAAATTAGGATTCACACCAAATAGAAATTTAAGGAGACCAGGACAAATCCATGTATGCGATTTCAATTTATTCAGAACAGCCACCGTAGTTTGCCCATCACAAACCACAATCAACAATATTTTTTGTCAGCCCAAGTCTATGGAACATCCCTTCATTTGCAGAGACAGTACAGACAGAAGATCTGCGGATTCACACATTAAATTCACCTAACTGGTTCGCAGCCATGGAGGTCAAGATTGTTGGAGCCCAGTTTCAGCCTGATTCCAACATAAAATGAAGTTACAGCACAAATGAACAAGAAAAATCTGAAATGCCCTTTTAGAGAGGTGCTGACGGAAGCAGAACTCGGGTCGCTCAACTAGGGGATATACTCCGATTCAACCAATAACTACACAGCTGTATACCACAGAGAGAGAGATCTTCTTTTACACTTCTGCAGTGAACAAGTATTCAGATAGCTTGCACAATAAACATCAGGGACTCAGATCCATTTGCATTGGTAAAGCAATAAATTAAGTAAACATTTTTTAAATTATTATTTACAAATAGAAAACAGAATAGAATAGAAAAAAAAAACAAACAAACAAAAGCTACCAACAGTTCGGCTGAGCACTTCCAACACATCCTTACCATAAAATGAGAACAGAAATGGAGGATCCATTTAAAAGAAACATTTTGCACATAATACCTTCTCAACATGTCTCAACATGGCAGATTATACCACTTCAGATTTGTCTTCATGGAGGTGAGCCGATAGACATGTGATCGCAGAGTAATGTGGATTAGTTACCATAAAGTATTAATGGAAGTCTTCTGTTTGTAATGCATCTTGTAGTGACCCAGAATGGGTTCAATTGAAGCTCACGTCATATCAGCTTCCAAGTCTGGACGGCTTAAGTCAAATATTTGGAAATAGTATAGATTTAATTAGAAGCATAAGTGCTGACACATTTTTATTTAGAATAGACTTCAGAAGAAGCATGACAACCAGCACTGAGCAAAATCATCTTTCCTTGCAATTTAGATGCAGCTCTGACCATTCTGTAGGATATGACAGGGCTCACTGGTGGTTCTGAAGTTGTTGGGGCAAAGTTTTAGGCTAGTTCCTTATCACTGTAACAAACCAGAGGGCCCTGGAAACTCCCACCATCTAACACAGGACACCACCATATTCTGACCTATAAACAGTAGACGAGACTTTTGCGAGACCTTCACTAGTGCTTGTCGTCTTACACCCAGTGTCTCAGTGGTGAAACACGGAGCGGAGATGACTGGGCTACTCGACCATTAAATGTCTCAAATGACGTCTTGCTTTTTGTTGTTTTCCCACATACGAGTTTGTAATCTCTCTTTGGTGCGCTCTGGCAAGCTGCTGGGTGCTCCTGCTCTCTAGCGCCCCCGTCAGGCGCTGCAGGAGAGGGCGATCTGCTGCACCTTGCCCAGCTCAGACAGCAGCTCCTTGATGCGGTGCTTGAGTTGGGGGAGGCGTGTCAGGGGCTCGGGGGGCTCCAGCTCTCCCGTGTAGTCCAGACAGCTCTCCAGCACTGCAGGAGACACAGGGCAAGATGGATTCATACAAATTCACCCCTTGCACACACAAACACACACACATGAAATGCATACATGGCGCACGTATATGCATAGTATAGCATTGTACACACATTCCAAAGGCCAGGGGTCTCCAACCTTTTTTAGAGGGCTACCAGAAACGTGAGAAACTACATGGAGGGCTACTCATTCAAAATAATCTACTTCAAATAAATTCAAATACATTTAAACATCATCTATTGTGAGCACCTCACAAGCTCACGGTGGGCCACCTAGTGCCCGGGGGCACCGTGTTGGAGACCCCTGCCATTACTCCATGTGTGTATAGCAGAGAGAGTTGAGATTCCCTTAAAACAATGGCATAAAATTGCAATCATATACCGCCTTCTACCCACCTTCACTAACAGTAAAATATTGAGTAAATGGTAGAGTATTGATCTGAAATGTGAAGCCACACAACTCTCTACAGGCTGAGAAGGGTAGGCGACCCTGAGATTTGTGCTGTGAAACACTGGGGAGAGCTCGCTGCATCCAAGCCTGACTAATTAAGGGAACAGATTTGAAAAGACTTCTGTCAGCGTTTTGTCGGGCCTTAATTACAAGCTGACAGTAGTGTTAACCAAAATTGAGCAAATGCAGTGCTCAAGGAAAAGGGCTGTCTGCCTTGCGAAAGGTTCTTGTGCCGGCTGAATAGCCCTCTCCTGCTGGAGTCAGGACTGGCTTTACAGCTTGTTGTTCGTCTGTCTGCAATATGTTCGCAAGAAGCATGACTTTGTTCCTCTGGGGTAGCATCTCTGAATACATTAAGATGGACTCTTTACACCGTCTGACTGATGTAGTGTTCATGTGTAGCTCCCAGCTTCAGAAAGTAAAAACCCAGCCATGTATTCCTTGTCTTTTAATACATGATTTCACTTATTTGCATTACATGACACTTAGCTTAACCAGAGTGACTTACAGTTATTTAGGTACAGGGTTTCCCTTACAGTCCCTGGAGCAATGTGGGGTTTGATGCCTTGCTCAAGGGCACCACAGCCGTGAATGAGGGTGCAGGAGAGCACTAGTTGTTTACTCTCCCAGCCCCATTCCTCCTACTGGAACGGGATTCGAACCTGCGACCCTCCGATCCCAAGACCAACTCTCTAACCACTAGGCCACAGATTTTTATTTCCTGAAGCCAGGATTGACATCTCTGACATATACACTTCCTTAAGCGGCGCGATTGTTAGTCATTAATATCTTGGCACAGCGTTGCCGTACTACTGAATCTAGGCCTGGAAAGACTCACTGCTACACTTCAGGTCTAAAAAGCAAGCCAAACTGCCTGCCTGGACTCACCGTCCAGCTCCCTCTCGATGAAGTCCATGCGGTGGCAGACCTCGTCCTGCACGGACTCGATGTGGTCCAGCAGGTTGGTCTGCCACTGCTGCTGCTGGGCGCCGGTGCAACTGCTGCGTGTGTCTGGGTACTCATCGTCCTCCTCCTCCAGCTTCACCTTCACCTCAGAGCCCCACCGCCTGCAGTCTGACTCCTACACACACACACACATGCACGCACGCATGCACACACACGCACGCACGCGCACACACACACACACACACACACAGAGGTAAATACAAAATGTAAACATGCATACAGGGGGGTATACTACAAGGGTGGTTGAGTGATAACCCTGGTTTAGATAATTGTTGTAAACCTCTTATTAGAAAAGCCCAGGGCTTCATTCTCTTAACTAAGAAAATCCACCAGGATGGTCTTCTATTGGGTTTAAAAACGGCCTCTGGATTAAATAAACTAGGTTTGTTGCTTAACCACCTTTGTATCATACTCGCAGGTTGTAATCTCACACTATACATGCCGGCAAATATATGTAGGCGTGAACATAGCCACAAAGAGGAAGCAGGGTTTCCATTTGAGTGTTTATCATGTAATCATTGCTTTTCAATAGAAGTCAGTCTGCCTCCATTAGTCAATGAAAGAAAATAGGAGGAAAAACAAGCAAATACGGAAAAGGCAAACAAAGTGACGCAAGTTTGTTGAATAGAAAAAGCCACGCCAGAGTTGTGATTACCGGAGGAGTCTCGTTGCTGCACACATTCACTTAGCGAAATGTAGGTATGTGTGTTTGTTTAGAACATTTAAATCTTCTGTTTGGTGTGCTATGACCGAACGGGCTTTGAATGATTGTAGCCTGTGACTAGCATAGCCGAAAACTCCCTGTTCCATTTCCTCCACCAAACTAAAACAGCCTGTAACAGGAGCACTAAAGCATTTTTTTCACTAAAATCTGCTCACAGGGCATTCATTAATATTAGAGACCATCGCAACATTAATAAAAAAACGCTTTAATGAGACCTTTAAAAGTTATAAAACTCTAGAAGATTTTGCCCACAGCTGGTGGACACACTGGCTGGTTGTACCAGCTGTCCAGTGCCCACCACTGCCCAGTGCCCACTTGCCTGGTCTGCGTTCTGCCTGCCGTAGGGCCTGTGTGTGTCGCAGGCGTGCAGCTCCCCGTCCAGGAAGGAGCCGGCCCTCTTCTCCACCACCAGCGCCCGCGGCTTCTGGTAGCAGTGCTCGCTGCTGATGTAGGAGATGAACGCATCCTGGAACGAGGAGCTGAGCGGGGACGAGGACGAGGACGAGGACGACACCAGCGACGAGGACATGGATGATCCGGAGGACGAGGTGGACGGAGCTCGACGCTGCGCCTCTTTTCCCCGGTCGGGGAGCAGCATGCCGGTGGCGGACATGTTGTTGTCCATGCCAGCGGAGGTCGTTCCCACCGGGAAACTCGTGTCTTCCTCTTTCTTGATAGAGGCCGACCTCCAGGGCTGGCACCACAGGTGGAGGTCTGGGTGGCTCTGGCTTCTGCGTGTGTAAGAGGTGGGAAAAGATGGCACCACTGAGCCTTGTTCTGTACAAACAGACCGTGTCTAAACACCTGTTCAAACAGATGCCCTAAACACAAAAAAACCCTACGATTCTGAGAGGAGACTACCCACACAGCCCACTTAATACAGGGAGAACACACACTCAGAGACTCCTCAAGACTTCACTTACGAAACGAATGCAGGAGTGCAGTGACTTTAAAAATATGCATTGTTAAATTTTTCAGTGTCTCAGCCCTGAGTAAGAAAAGAGGAAAGCAGACAGGAAATAGTCAAAGGAGCTAAGTTGTAAGCAACTGGACTTCTTTTTGGAGCTTGAACACATTTCACCTTTCATCCAAAAGGCTTCTTCAGTTCAGAGTTCTGAAAAAGCCTTTTGGATGAAGGGTGAAATGTCTTCAAGCTCCAAAAAGAAGTCCAGTTGCGTATAACTTAGCTCCTTCGGCTACCATGACCTGGATGAATGAGAATCTAGACAGACATCCAGACAGAAAATAATGTCTCTGGAAGAATAATACTGTATATTTAGAAACCTTCACCACTGTTTTCACATATGAAAAACAAGGCATTGATCACTGTGCCTGTACTATATTTAGAAATCCTGTCGAGACACGTAACAGGTAGTCCGCATCTATTTAAAGACTAGAACGGTGGAAGAATGTGCAAGCTTTGCTGTTTTCAGGTGATGGCCCTAGGCTCAGTCCTGCTATTTCCCCTCTCCAGTGACTCCTGGAAATTGTCATCCTTTTTATCTTTGGTACCTGACTCCCACCATGAAGCATTTATACAATATTTATACATTATACACTCCTGATCAAAATCTTAAGACCAGTTGAAAAATTGCAAGAATTCACATTTTGCACTGTTGGATGTTAAGAAGGTTCTAGGTAGTGCTTCAAAATGCAAAAAGAAGAAATAGGAGTGAGACAAGAAAAAAAATTGAGTAAGCGATTTATTGCAAACAATCATTAAACTGAAATACTCTTCAGCTCATCAGCTGATCAAACGTTTAAGACCACATCTCAAAAAACCCTCCTTGTCATGCCAGTAATGTTAGAAGCCATCAGGACCGTCAATGTAATTTTTTTTCTCATCAGAGAATAAAACTTTCTTCCACCTTTCAGTGTCCCATGTTTGGTGCTCTCCTGCAAACTCCAAACGGTCAATTTTGTGCCAGTGAAGGAGGCGAGGTCTTTGAAGACGTTTTTTGTTCTTAAAACCCTTTTGTCGCAGATGCCGTCTGATGGTTTTGGAACTGCACTTGGCACCAATTTGGGCCGGGCATCGTCCCGGGTCTTGACGGACAGCAAATCGGATCCTCTGGCTCAGGGCTGGTGAATTTTTTTTGGGGTCTACCACTTGACTTTTTTCCCATAACCCTCAGGATCTTTTAAGGAGTTTAAAATGATTGTCTTACTGCGTCCAACCTGATCAGCAATGGCACACTGCGAGAGGCCTTGCTGATGCAGCTCAACAACCCGACCGCATTCAAAGACACAAAGCTTTTTTGCCTTTGCCATCAGGAGGTCATGACAGTGTGGATACCTGACAGGAAATGTCACTGAATCCTCATTTTTGTGGCAATTTGGGCTTTTATAGGCTGTGGTCTTAAACTTTTGATCAGCTGATGAACAGCCTATTTCAGTTTAATGGTTGTTTGCAAAAAATTGCTTACTCAGTTATTTTTCTTGTCTCACTCCCATTTCTTCTTTTTGCATTTTGAAGCACTACCTAGAACCTTCTTAACATCCAACAGTGCAAAATGTGAATTCTTGCAATTTTTCAACTGGTCTTAAGATTTTGATCAGGAGTGTATGTAGGCATAGCTGGCGTCAGCTTCTATGAGGTTCTATTCTGCACACAGCTGGCATGTGTGTCTGTGGGCCGGTGTCTCAGGTCTCAGAGCACCGCTTGTCCAGAGGGGGGCGCTGTACTCACTGCAGGACTCCGATCTTCAGCTGCAGGCCGTTGAGCACCTCCAGCACCTGCTGCACGTCGCCCAGGAGCTGGTGCGTGGCCGTGATCTTGCGGGCGTTCTGGTGCGAGTAGTTCTCCTTCAGGAAGGACAGCCCGTACATGTGGCCCGTGCTCAGCCACTCGCGGTCGTACCAGTAACGCAGGCTCTGCCTCTGGCCTGCACACACATGGGGAGAGAAAGAGAGAGAGAGAGAGACAGAGAGAGAGACAGAGAGAGAGATAGAGGGAGAATGAGAGGGAGAGGGAGAGACAGGGAGAGAAGGAGAGACAGGAAGAGGGAGGGAGAGAGAGGGAGAGAGAGGGAGAGAGAGGAAGGAAGAGAGAGGCAGGAGAGAGAGGGAGAGATAGAGAGAGAGATGTACACAGAGAGTGATGGGTGGGAAACAGATAGACGAAGAGCAAAACAAAGACCGTGACACAAAGAGGAAGAAATAAAGAATGAAAGAAAGTGGGCAAACAATTGAAAGAAATAAAAGGTGCAGATAAAAGTGAAAGAAATAAACAAGGAAATAAATGAGTGAAAGAACAAAAAGGAAGAAAGTGTGAAAGAAAGAGTAAAGGAAATCAATAAATGAGTCAAAGCAAAAGAAAGACAAGAATCCTCCAGCTAAACTGAAAGCGAACCACCAAAATAAAAATATATTCAAAAACTATCCCATCATCCCTGTCCGAGATGCAAGATCCTCTTTGAAGGTGATGCACACTGTAGGAATACAATATTCTTATTTGAACGCGATCTACTGAGATGCAGGGAAGCGTAATCCTCTCTAATATGTAACTCAAGGCGGATTAATATGAGACCGGCTTAGTTATGCTGCGGATTAGGGCCCGGCTAAGCCAGGATTTCTCCCTCCGTCTCAGTGCACCAGTGTGAGGCACTGGTGTTTGGTGTTCAACCCGGCCTGGGAAGGAAGCACATTCTTCTGGGCTTGAGCAAGTGTGGCTATGAATGAGTGGGAGTGTGACCCCGTTTACTCTTGGGTTTTACAATGTGTCTTGGGCAATTAAATCACAAGCAGACAGAGCTAAATAGAAGGCTAAATAACCAACAACATGCGTACTGTGATTCCATTACCCAAGCGACTTGGCAGAGTGGTTCAGAGTGGCTGTAACAAGCACATTGTTTGTAGTGTAAACACTAACGTGTCCCTGATATCTCCCCAACAGTAAGAATTACTTACTCTAATGTAAAGTGTTGTGTATTGTAATGTATGTGATGGAATCGGAACACATGTGGTCAGCAACATCTCTAGCCTTTTATCTTGTCACAGGTGTAAACGCCCACACATCTGACCGGTCCATTTGCCATCTCATCGACCCAGATGCACTTCAAAATAAAAGCCTGCCCATAGCCTCATGCCAAGTTTTAAGGCAACTGGACTTCTTCTGAAGACCAAAGACGTTTTACCTGTTATTGAAGAAGCCAGGTCAGTTCTGAAAAGTAGAGGAAGTTCCAAGAATTATGCCTCTAGATGGGTGACATTTGGAGGTGGAGCTATCAAACCACTGAAGGTGTAATTCCTGGGACTCCACCATCAGTCCCCAGAACTGAAGAAGCTTCTTGTGGAACAAGTGAAACGTCCTCCGTCTTTAAAAAGACCTCTAGTTGCCTTACAATTTAGCGCTTGTGAGTAGCATGACCTGGATGAATGAGAACCGGCCAGCTGGAGTGTGAGTGAGTGAAGGTGAAGGGCAGGCTCACCTGGTGGGTCTCTGCAGATGTAGCAGGTGTACTTCTCAGGGACGCTGTCCTCCAGCAGCCCCATGCAGGTGCCATGCTGCCAGCACAGACACTCCTCGCACTGCAGAGACAGAGGAGGTGTGAGTCATCAGTCTGTCATTAACACACACACACACACACACACAGACCGACACACAAGACACACACCCAGACAGACACAGACAGACAGACACACACACAGACACACACACACACACAGACAGACCGACACACAAGACACACACACACACAGACACTCTCACAGATGTCCTATCCACAGGTATCAGACAAAACAAATACACTAGCATGTAACACCCAGTCAATTAAAATGACAGTTATTCAATCCATCTGCAAGCTAAACCACAGTGGCACAGTGTGCTCAGAACAACTTCTGGATTCCAACTAGTAGTCCTGTATTTACCAAATCTCTTCCTGAAGTTGACAGAGAAACTTAAGTGGCTTTGAGAACTAGAATTGTTGGTCCAGACGGAGTTGTTGATGGAGTTGATCATTGACACTTAAAACACATTGCTGGAATTTTTCCAAGAAACACAATTATCCAAGACAAAAAAATCCTCCTGAGATTGCGGCACCCATTTTTTACCCTCGATTTTTCCACAGTTTTCCTAGTGCTGTTCACATATGAGCCTACTCATGCAGAGTTTTGATAAAGGCTCTGGCAAGACAATCTCTGCAACATGGAGAACAACTGTTTGGGAGGTTGCCTTTTACTCGTACAGCACCATTACAAAAAAAGTCAAGAACAAGCTGAAGCTAGTGTTGACTGACAGCTGGGCTAGCACTCTCCAATTGAAAAAAAGACTAAAGATTTGACTTAATGGGCTTACATCTTAGTTGGATTGTCCTCTTATAGAAACTTTATAGACTGTTAAAAAGGCTGTCTTATTTTGTTTATTGACTTATCACGTTAATCAAACCCAAAACATAACTTTAACCTTAACAAAGGCACAGAGTTTCAACAGGTGGTTTATTAATAGTCTCAACATCTGAAGACAGAAGTCTATTGTACCATATACAGGACCGTGTGAATGAAGTGTAACAGCCTAATGTAACGGCTGCCTGGGCGCCATCATGTTTACCTGGATCATGAAGTCATTGTCCTCCTCCACCTCGCACACGCAGCGCACGATCTCTGAGCCTCTCGTCCCCGTGACCATGGAGTCATCGCTGAGGAAGGGGTCCATGACGCCACACTCCGCCTCCACCTCATCCTCGCTCCACCCACAGCTGTCTGTGGACCAATCGCTGCCGTAGTCCTCATCTACAGTGGGCGGGGATTAGTAGAGAGCGAAAATCACTTTGACCAATCATGACTGACAACTTATCTAAAAACCAAAAGTAGCGGAATCTGCAATCGAGACTGCACCTGATGTCTAGGGTCTAGTCTAGCGCACAGCCTTGCACTCTTCAGGAAAATAAGCAGCTACGTTAGTAGAGAATATGCCAAAAGAGGAAGGAAAGAAGTCAAGGCCTGACTCCATGGAAACCAGACTAGTTCTCATGCATGCGAGGTTAGCCATATCTTAGCGAGTGACTGCTATGGCTCTTTACCAGTCTGAGGTAAGGAGCTAGCCGAGTACTATGGATTTAAAAAAATGGAAAAAAAGAAAACAGAAAAACTACTGAACAAAAAAAAAAAAAGACGTTTGAGAACAAAGTCTGTGTCTGAATGGTGTCAAGCCTGAAAAAGGAAAAAGATGTTAGTGATACATGGACAGGGACAGGCAAGCACGCACGCACGTACACACACACACACACACACGCGCGGGTACCCACCATCTACATGACTTGGCTGTGTGTGGAAGTGTCCGGGCCTGCGAGCGTAGGCCTCAGGCCTGTGACTGAGTGAGGGGGGGAATTTGTGGGGGGGCGAGCCCAATTTGGAGGACTGATGCTGGAATACTGAGATGTCAATATTCTCCTCACTACCGCGATAGTCTGGCCAGAACAGCGGGGTGAACGGGAGAGGGGTTGTTGTTGGTGGTGGTGGAGGAGGTGGTGGTGGGGGTTCGGGCAGGGGGAGAAAGAAACAAATTACTCGTAAAACTAGTGAAACGTAAATCAGAAAGTTCTTTTTTTTTGGCAACCATAACATTCAAAGACACACACACACAAAGACACTAAAAATAAAATAAAAAATAAATCATAAAACAGCCCAGTATAGGCGCAAGACACGGAGGAGTGCAGCGTTTCTGAAATACACCCAAGGGAGGGGAGGAGAGCAGTTTCGTGTAACACTGGTGAATTATGTCCTCCATAACTGTACTCCCTACAGACTCAGGCATTTTTAGGTAGGTATAGATGCGCCACTCCCTTAAAATCACTATCTGTACGGCCATGGCCTTTTTGCGTTCATCCATGAATGCTATGAGTTATTTTAAAGGGTAGTGCTGAGATAGTCGACTGCGAATCAGCACTCTGGTAAAGCCAATAACCGTACAGCTACACTGTCTTCGTTAGAAGAATAACACACTCCTGAGTGTGCCCATGATGTAGAAAAAAAGTGAGCTGAGGACATCTGCAGTGTCAAATTGAAAACTTAACATCAACTGAAAACCTTTTTGTACCTACAAGGCTTAGAGCTTAGAGCAGCCCCTGAGTAACGCTTTTTTCCCCTTGTAAACTAAGTTTCCAAGCAGCATCATCTTTTCAGCTTCCTCTATCACCTGTACTTTTTTTTTTTTTACAAAACAACGGAACTTGTGTGGAAATATCTGTGAAGCCACAGAAGCCATAAATATGCAGGTGCTGTGGCCCCCTGACTGCAGACGTCTTCAGTAGTCAGAGAGGGCTGGAGAGAGAAAGGCGGGCTGGATGGAGGGCTGCTTACGGCTGGGCCTCAGAGGATGAGGGAGAAATCTGCAGTGCAGACTGTAAACATGGCCCTGGGCACTGTGCGCGAGGTGGCTTCTTTCATGTCTTACCAGACTTGGACTTCTTCTTCTTTTTCTTCTTCTTGAGTTTAATGCGGAGAAAATCCTTGGTTTTCTTGTCTTTCGTCTTCTCTCGCTCCTTGAGGCACACTGCTGAGAGAAAGGGTGTTTTTTTCTGGGATTAGAAAGCTTTCAGTTCTCAAGTTCTCAACATTACACTGCTGTTCTTTTGTGATTTGAGTCTGCCAAATTGAGTACAAGTCTAGGACAATATTCTACAACTTTTCTGTGATAAAACACCCAACCTACAGCTACATTCTGTTATTTCTCTAAAGCATGAAGTGCAATGACTATCCAGCAACTGTCAAGGACAGCAGTCACTTTGAAACTTGATAATAACAACAACAATCTGTTTAGCATTCCCCCAGGAGTCCACTCCCAAAAACAGTCACATAAGTAAAGGAACAGGACTGACAAGCAGATTTGTGTCTCAACTGGCTGCACATCCCCTAACCCTGAAACGTGTGGTTTTCTAATGTCAACCTGTCTGTTTTTGCCAGGTTGACTAATTTGTACTCTTCAAAAAATGGTCCACATGGCATTCAGTTTGACATAAAGACCTGCCAACACATGCAGAAGATACAAAATATCAATCACTGATTATTGTTTTGTTAGGCCTCATTTCCACCGACTTGAGCGTGTACAGCGCGTATCCGTGTACAATAAGTTTGTATAGGGACAGATAACGCTCAGATCACGCGTGCGGTGGAAATGGTCTAATCTGTTAACGTGCATTCTAAACGAATACGGACACAAAACGGGCAGACGCTGTACACGCAGAGTGTTTCGTGGAAATGATCCCAGAACCATCCATACAGAACCATCCATTTACCAGTCACACAACCCCAAACCCACTCACACACACACACACACCTATGTCTATCGGGCTCCTGTCTCTGTCTGCGTTGGTGTGGGCGTTCCTCTCCAGCTGGTTCTCCTTGCTCTTCTCCTTCAGCAGGGGCCTCTGGTGGTGATGCTGCTGCTGCATGTCAACAGTAGGGGGCGCTGACGTGCGTCGTTTCTCCCCCAGCAGCAACCCGGCCTTGGCGTCCGATCTGGGAGACGTAGGCGTCCGACTCGGGCTGTGCTGAGAAGAGTCTACACACACAAACACACACACACACAAACACACACACAGAAAGATGGAGAGAGAGAAAGGGAGGCAGAGAATGAGTCATGTGGCATATACCATCCTTTCTGGTTTTGATGATATCAATCCTACTAATTTTTGCAAGAACAGAATATGTATTGGCATACTATTCATATCCTGAGATGCATGCATGTGTGCGCACCTGCAAGTTCATCTGACTGTATGCAGTGGCGTGGCGTGGGGGATTTTTGTAGGGAGGCCAAGTGAGATAAGAGAACTAGTAATTAGGCTAACTAACTACCTCGCGCATGTGTGTTTTTTTTAATAGAAACTTAAACTTTTGTTTAGTTTTTATAGTTTTTTGTTTGGTGTTTTTAGTTTGATTGTTTTATTTGTTTTTAAAGAACATACGTGGAATAAAACAATAGGCTGTGCTGAAGCAATGCAAGTGAGACACAAGCGCTACCTCTCCCTCTACAAACCAAACTGCTAAACTGCATTCCGTATTAAACTATGTCATACATTTATTTAAAAGGCTGCCCTATCAATCTTCTTCAAACTTCTAGACTATGTTGAAAACATCTGCAGCAAACTAGTTAAATTTGGACTAAGCCATTGCAGATAGAACACAGGAATTGCGCATACATGGGCAACGCATGTAACGCAGAACAGAGATGCGGCATAATGACAAGAGGCATGCCACCGTCCTTTCATCCTTGCAAAGCGGCCAATAACAGCATCGTAGAATTTCTCACTGGCCTTTAGGTTATCCATGACGATATTTTGGCTAGGCTGACAAGCCAGTCCGGTCTACATGTCTGTCTAAAAAATGTTTTAATCATTGTAAGGAAAAAAACGCTTGTATGTGCTAGTGGCTGGTATGGAAAGATGCTATACATAACATAAAGTAACCTACCCATAATAGCAAACCAGCAAACGGGTGATTATTTTCCAGTGCAAGCAAGAACATCTACGTCAAACTGATTCAGGGGACAGGTTGTCTTACATGTCAGTTAGCGAAATCCCATATTATATTTTATACCACGCAATAATTATACGATGGACTAGCAACATTCACGTTAGGCTATGAAAAACAAAGCAGGTTAGCAGAACGTTACATAGCACATACTGGCAATGGCTATGTCTTGCTAGACTTTTAAAGATACCAATTTTATTTTCTCAGGCAAACCACTATAATATTAAACATACAAACTTCCACAACACAACAAGGTGCTCCAGCACACAGTTTTAGTGCACATTATCTGTAGATTATGTGTAGCAGCTACAAAACGAAACTTCAATACCAGAAATAACTTTTGCAGAATCTTACTTTATTACACTAGGGCAGATAGTAAATAGTTTGCAATTTGTCATCATTTTATCTGACAGCTGTTTCCCCAGCTTTGGGCATTACCTCACAGCCTTCTGTTCACTCATGCATGTCTGAATGTCTTCGGCTAGTCACTCTGTGCAAACGTAATTCTTCTCCTTAAAACTTCTAAAACCCCCCTCTCCCTCATAACAGGTGTTGGTCTGCCATCTGACTTCATTTAAATTTGTTATATGACAGTTTGGTAAAACTGTTTGTCATCTTGATTTCTTAATTGATTTAGTTTTAAACGTGTACGTCGGGTGCACGTATGGATATTTGTACCGTGTGAACATAGATCGATTCTGTGGAGGAGGCAAAGGCAGGCAGGCTTCCCTTCATACTGTGCTGGCCAATCGCAGATGGGTAGTATCACTAATCTGATTGGTTGATCGTTCGTTTTTTTTTTACTATTACGTAGTGAAAGGGATGCCAATTCAGGCTGGCTTCCCTTGGACACGATAGTGTAATACACTGTTTCACCACATAGCCTAATGGTCTACATCTGGGAGTTGGGGGGCGCCATTTCGCTCATAGCAAAATACTGAGTGAGAAAACGGGAGATGGATGACTGAAGCGAGACGAAGGAGCAAAACCGGTACATTAATAGGCCGGATGTTTCAATTAAAATGCCCGCTATTGTCGGACAAAATAGGGGAAGCATGGCTTCCCTTGGCCTCCGGGAGAAAACGCCACTGACTGTATGCATCTTTGTCACATGTTTTCATTTGCCTACAACCACACATCTTGTGTCATGCTGTTTTAATCCTATGACGTGTATTTGTCTTTGTGTGTACATGCAAAATTAATTCATCCTTTCATTTACATTTATTTGCCTTTTTAAACAGGCCTGATCTGTTATACTCACGCATGGGCGCAGAGATGGTGCGCCTCCTCTTGGGACTGTCCCGTGTGGTGGTGGTGGTGGGGGTCGCCTGCTTGTCCCCGGTCTGCTTGGACCCCCCCGCGGCGGGGCTGGTGTCGCCCTCCAGGGGCTTTGCGTCGCCGTGGTAGTACTTGATGTGGTAGTGCAGCAGCTTGGCCTTGCGGAAGGACTTGGTGCAGCCCGGCGCGCTGCACTTGAAGGCGTTGTGGTCCAGGTTGATGGAGAGCACCGGGGGCGGCTGGTTCTTCACCACCCGGTACACTGCACAGGATAATGCAGGGTAATATACAAACATAAAGGGTTAAGGCCTGTTCATACAGATAACAGAGTTTAAATTGAGCTGGAGCCCTCCAGAGCTCGGCTCCCCCTCCTCACCACGGCAATACAGCCAGCCGGAGCGGAGCTTCCTCTGCTACAGTATTTATTATTGTATAATACAATAGAGTGAGACCCTGTGAGTAAAAAAGGGCTCCCCTTCCTTACAAAAGCCCATTTAACCACTGCAGATAACTATAGTGATTACTGTAAGTGTAACCTTAACGATATGTGTCCACGTTAAAAAATGATGCTATAATGCCAATATTCGTGACATGAGTGTAAAAAAAACCAATAGAATGTGGCGTCTTGTAACTTCTAACGGTTTTTGATTGCCTGCAGTGTTTTTTATAGTTGACCAAAAATGATCTGAATGTGATCCAAACATCATGATTTTTATAGCTGGGATCTGAACTATGCCATTCATGTAAATTCTAATGCTTAATAAAAACACACTGTTCTATTATGATTATATATTGTTTGTGGTGTGAACTGCCCTTTAGAAACAGAAGGGAGAGCTGCTCTCTTTTCCTTCTCGCACAGCATGGAGAAGGGATATACTCACATGGCTCTCTGCTGAACCTGTTGGGGTTGTGGAAGCCCTGCTTCCTCACAGCTGCAGGAGATCAAAACAAAAGAAAAAGTCAACAATCCACCTCTCTGTCACATGACTGCAATCAGCTATCACTCAAACTGATATTCCAAAGCTAAAATGCAACAAAAACAAACATAATTGACTGTGCACTGGGAATCTAAACTACGCTTTAAATCTAAATTATTACTAATATTTAAATATTACTAAATTTACTTTTCAAAAATTACTCTAAAATTATTTGTTTTTTGATGTACAGATAAACTTGATACTCATCTATATAATATACACAATTACTTCAGAATATGCAGTGCAAAGAAGTGCAGTGCACACAACTGATTAATAAATGTAGCTTCAAAGTCCCTGTGGCACAATTACAAGTAGGTGAAATGAAACAGATTGCACAAGGACTTGATGTCAGCAAAATAAAAACACTTGTTGTTACACCCTTTAACCACCAGAGGGGAGTGATGTGACCACCCTTAATCAAGCCAGCCTCAGGGCTCAAACACATCCTTTGACTGCTGTACATTATGTCCACTGCCACATAACCATCTAAAAGACATTTCCCATCAATCTCTCTGACTTTAACCACTTCAACGGGACGACAGAAAAGTAACCCTTGACCAGTTTTGTTTAGTATGTTTTTCACAGGTACAGCCTCTTACATCAGGAAAGATAAATAGTGTATTTTCCCCTCCTTCAAAAAAAAGAGTGTACACAACCTCTGGTGGTATTAGGTGATTCTGGTAGTTGAGCCAAATACTGTAGTAAATTAAACCTTTAAAGTCCAGCATGTGTCATATACCTGGAACTACTTACGTTTAACTGGCGGGGTTACAGTCGGTGTGGCCACATCTGATTGGCCCTCTGCATTCTGGACCTCTGCGTTATTGGACAGCTGGGCCGAAGCCGGTACAGGTGACGCAGATGCTGCAGCTGACGGATTCTGATTGGATGGCTCAGTACAGGAAGCAGTTCCATTATGTAGACCATGCTCTGGAAATATAAACACACAGCTACTATTACAAAGACTTTACACACGTGTATGTGTAAGTTTGATTTGTGTAAATGTAATTTACATTTTTATGTAGGCTATATCCACCTTCCTAGACTTTTGAAAGCCCAAGACTAACTTCTGTACTTTAGAGACTTTAGAGAATAAAAGCGAATCTTAATCGAAGACAAACCACAATCACAGGGCGACCTTCAGAGCTCACAAAACAAAAAACACAGATACATACACTGAAACCACACTGATTACAAAACAACCAAGCACAAACCTGAATGGTTGTCAGCTTTGCTTTTTTTCGATAGCGATGCCTGTTCCACAGAGAGTCTCCTCTTCTTCAGCGCTGATGAGTTCCCCTCCTCCTTTCCTGACCAGGATTCTGCCAAGCACAGACAGCTCAGATGTTATGGGAAGCACCTACACATACTTATTATCACTGAGCACAGACAGTGTATCGCTCATCTATTATTAAAGTCTCACGCAGTTTGCATAGGCCCTAATGCCAGAGAGATCCCAGTAGCATCATCTGCCGTAAGTGTGTGTGTGCATTAAATTACACTTAGCTGATTACACATTTTTACACAATTACACAGAGCAACTTACAGTTATTTAGGTACAGTTACAATCCCTGGAGGAATGTGGGGTTAGATGCCTTGCTCAAGGGCATTTCAGCCATTGATGAGGGTGCAGGAGAGCACTAGTTGTTTACTCCCCCACCCCCATTCCTCCGACCTACTGGAACGGGATTTGAACTTGCGACCCTCCGACCCCAACATCAACTCTCTCTAACCACTATGTTTGTGAGTCATCTGCTTTAAGTGTGTGTGTGTGTGCGTGTGTGTGTGTGTGTGTGTGTGTGTATGTGTGCTGAGGCACCTACCAGGTGGCCCTGGTTCTCTCGTCTTCTTTGCGTGATCCACATCCTTCTGCTCCCTCCAGCTGTCTCCCAGGACTCCTCCCTGACCTGAGGCCTCAGCCGTGCCACTACCCCTCCCTGGCACCTCCTGCTCCACCCCCGCTTTGGCCTTCATCCCTTCACTTCCATGGGGGACACGGGTTTCGTCCTCGGGCTTCCTGTCCCCGGGCTCCCTGGGGCCTACGGAGGAGAGCTCTTGTGCGGGGCCACGCTCTTCGTCGCGTCCCTCCTCGTGGTGCCAGCGCACGGGGTGTCCCTCCTCCTCCTCGTCCCCCTCGTCTGTGTTGCTGTCCCCGTCCTGGTCGGAGGAGCCGGGCCGCGTCCTCTTCCCCTTCGGTGCCCTGTTCTCAGGCGGCTTCCGCTCCCGCCCTCTCGGGTTCTTCCCGTCGGCGGACCGCTCTCGCTTTCGCTCCGTCACCCGCGGCTTGCCCTTGTACCTGCCCTTTATTGAAGGGAAGACGCAATAGGAGAGAACACTCAGGCACGCCACCACACTCAATGCCACTGACATGAAATGCACACCTGTGTAGGTATTAGCCTGGTAATTTCATTGCATTTTGTACAAAGGGTCAGGCCTTGCTGCATTGAGAAATGATTTCTTCCTGGGGGTGTGGACTCTGCTTAAGTTTAAAACAAGTGGCCTCTGCCTTTAACCGAATCGCTTAGCCTATCTTAGCCTATCTACGCACTACAATTTAAATGTAGCACACAGAGTCGACGTCACCGCTCACAAACACTCCCTCTGTTCGCTGACTGGCTCGGATTCGCTTGGTCCAAATACGTAAATGTCAACAGCAGAAAGGCCAGACCCTCTGCACAAAACATAATGAAGCATGAGGGGCTGGCTTACCAGGCTATGTAGGTGCCCTTAATGGCCCCTAAAAGGGCCAATATGGTCACAGCACATAGGCCCGTTAGCTTTTAAACAGTAAGTATTCAAGACCTTTATTGTCATTGTGCAGTTGCATGTACAATGAAACTAAAACAGCAAGGCCAAAAGGTGCAAGATGAAAGTATCAAACTCTCAAGTCAAAGTACAAAAAAAGTACATACACAAATAAGACATATAACAGTACAAGTAATGAGCTATAAATGAGCTATATATAGGCTAGTACAGTAGTGGTATTGCACTGTAAGGTAGGTGTTGTGCATTATGCTGTGGGAATCGTACAGTTTAAACATAAACATAAGCCACTTTATCATTAAAAGCTTTTTATGCATTTTCCTAACTGAGAAGCTTTATTCATTTCCTTCTTTGGATTAGCACATATACGCAAAAACATGCTAAACAGACACAAATACCCAACTTACTAATTGTGTGTAGGGCTTGATGTGGATTGCTTTCACCGTCTGTACAACGTTGTCATAAAATCTGACGGTGTAGGATGCTAGAAGGAGACAGATTTTGAGAGTGATTATGAGCTGCTAGATAAAAAAATATGAAAGTACAGTTCCTGTTGCAATTACTGTTGTTTTTTTTAACACCACACATACCATCTTTGTTGACTGCCAAAACTGTTGCTGGGTAGAAACGGCAATCTGACCAACTAGCCAACACTTTGTCATTGACACGGAAGCCCTGGAGGATTCAGAACATTTCAGTGTAAGAATCACAGAAACAGTCTGACTTTATACATCTGTATCCTCTTCTGGTAACCTCTAACCCACAAGCACGCTATTACACAACAGCGTGGTGTCAGAAAGGACCTCATGACTCTGCATGTAACACATTTATCAAAGTCATTCCAAGGGGTTAAAACCTGTTTTCATGCCAAAGTGGTGACATGAACAGAAAATAATTCAACATAAGGTTACAAAACTATCATATCTGTCAGATAGCACTGTTTATATTATTATTATCATCATCATTATTATTTTGAACCTTGCTTTCCCAAAGAACACAGGATTCCTGAGAGGCAGGGTGGGTGCTCGTCTCCATTTAGCGGAGGAACCAACTGAATGTGGAGAAACAAAAAACAAACCCGCCTCTAAACCTACGGCATGAGAAGAGGGAAGCTGATTGGGTTTGGCTCTCACAGGGGTGGGGCCTTCGTCCTGCAGTCCCTCCCGCCGCAGCTGGATCCGCTCCACGGGCCGCAGGTACGGGCTGGCCCAGTCGAACCACTCGTCGTAGCGGTGGCTCCACTGCCGGTAGTGGATCAGAACCTTCTCGTCGTCGTAGTCAATCTTCTCGATGCTGGCAGCGTACCTGTCGGAGAGGATGAAGGGAAATACTTTTTTTTCTTTGGGCTCTGACAGAAGGAGGTAAAGGTCTAGTATTTACCTGACACTTTAGTCCAAAGCTGCCACAGTAGTTAAACTAGAAAAGCACTCAGGGAGCGCAGACCTCTGCCAGGGCAGCTCAGATCACCACCAAAATCGAATCACTTTTAACTTAACATTTTTGACCTACCCTGAAAATTTCATCAAATCCATCCATAACTTTTGAGTTGTTAACTAACAAACAAATGCTGATGATCACAAAACGTCTGCTGGCGGAGGTAATAAACAATATTAGACCAGAAAAGCATCCTGTTTAATCTAGGAATCAAACTCAGATGGGTATACTACCAACATGATTAAGTGATAAGCCTAGTTTAAGGCAGTTTTAAACCTGTTAACAGGAGAGTCCTGGGTTTTACTCTATTCACCAACCAAATGACAATGGGCTCTTCTTCTGTCAGGTTTATGACTACCCTCTGGGCTAAATAAACCAGATTTGCCACTTAATGCCTTTGTAGTATACCCCCCGGGTGTGCTATTTGACGCCATCTCCACATTAGTCCATTTTTACGGTTTCTGAACAGAAATGATTTCTGCCCACACACACTGATTTTACTTCTGTAGGCTGATGTTTTGAAATGGTTCTGTTACACATTTCATTTCTAATCAGTCACAGTTCCAGAACCCGAAAACAATTGACTTGTGTGAAGAACAATGTGACAACTTTTTTACATTTCTATTTAGAATTGGACTAATGTGGACGAAGCCTGCGACACATGATGATTTCCACTCTACCACCAGTGCCAGAACATGTGGGCGCGAGGCCCAGGCAAGTACCACGGGGCAGATGACTGGGTCTGATCTGGTCCGGGTCTCAGGAGACTTTGGGAATCTGGATCCAGATCAAAGCCCAATTTATGCTTATTCAAGCAATGTTTTTCCCGATCCATCTGGTCAGGAATGATGGTCCAAACTCTGCAATAAGCTGAATGGCTCAAGTCAACTTACAGACTAATGCTGGCTAATTTAAACAACATGAAATGTGTTTTGCATGCACAGTCTTATTTGGAGGATGACTCCTCATGATGAATCCTGTCATCGTCACCTTATGTGACAGTTGACATGCGCATAAATGTCTTGTGATGAACAAAGCTCGACTGTAGATTTGCTTTTAATGTAATGTATACACTGCATTGCCCAACATAACGGTATACCCCTGCCACCCTTATCTTCTGTCTAGTGTCCCAAAAAATGTTATCATGAACAACTCCGGAGTTAAAGTCAGCTCCAGCGTCAGGAATACTCACCAGTTCTTGAGACTGTCCCTGGCCTCTAGCTGTGCTCCCACCTCAAAGGTGATGCCTCGTCTGTTGGGGGGTGATTTGTTCATGCTGCTTCCCTCCACCTATCTGAGGAGTCAAGGAGACCGTTACCCAGGCAACACAGCACAAGTAAACACAGATGCCAGGCGAGGGACACATCGACATTACCCATATCGAGGACCTTGCAGTGTGCTGAGCGTGTGGAGTTGTGTACAAATGTAGTAGAACACAATTTAATCAAAATAGTTGTCTGCCACCAGTTACAAATACATGTTTTAAACACATTCAGTATGAAAAGATGTTAATGTTATCTTAGATTTCTGAGTTATTTAAAAGACGTACAATAACAATATACCGCATCTTATATTAGTAACACAACAAATAACAGGTAGCAAAGCATTTGTGCAGAGACAGGGAACACTGGCAATGCACTGAAATATCAGCATTAAAGAGTTATTACAGTTAAGGGCTCTGCCCAAAGTGTGGGCCAGGAAATAACAGAACAACATGACAAAACTGACTGATTCTGAGGAACAGATCTGGAACATGCTGCTTGCACCTTGCCTTACAGCCACACCACACCACCACCCACAAGAATTCTGGAGGCAGCTGAGGTGCGTGTGGCATCTTATGTGTACATTCCTGGCCTGGTAAGACGATTACATCAATTAGCCTGCTGATAGCCCAACCAAAAAACGAGGCCATCGCTGTCTGCTCTGACTGTGTGGGTGGCGGCCAGCCAAGTGACAGGCTGTTGGTATCATAAGACTAGATATACTGTGATAAGTCATCACATCACAGCAGCCGGACAAAGCCGAAGTCGGTGCTAGCCATTCCAGGGTTGAAAAGTCACATTCACATGCGTTATGAAGATGCGAGCAAATCAGAATTTTTAAACAAAGAATTAAAACTATTGCAAACATATCCACACTGTAACACAGCCATTAAATAAACATCTCAGCTACAATTACCCTGTTGTGTAACGAGCAACAGACGTCTATGAATTACAGTCTAATCTTACACAGAGGGGGTGGATGAAATCAGAAAGAACAAAGGAGAAACCCAAGTCTGTAAAAGGACTGAATATGCTAAGACAACACAAAAACATGTAGGCTTTCTGTAACTGACAAGGTCACCGTCTTATTTACGCCGTTGTCACAACAAAAACTCACCTTGTGGTGATTTATTGCAAACCTTGGTGGTCCTTGATGCAAAACGCCGGACAACCACGTGTTTTGTCGTAAGGAGTAACTCCACTCACCCACACCCAGTAGGAAACAATGGCGTATGGGATTGCCCTAACGTTACACTATTATGCAACCAACCGCAGCTTCTCTGGCACGAAAATATAAAAAACAAGTGGTTAGAAATATTCGAAACACATGGTATTTGTCGTAAATGTATCGATATGCTTCCGTGAGTTTGTAACAACGACAGCGTGATAGTCAGTGACGCAAATGGCGCGCAACTGAGATCACTTTTGTTTATGAACTGAAAGGAGGGCGAGACGAGTTCTAATGTGCGCATGGGTGGGATACGTCTGACCCAACGCCAGCTATTTGCTCTGTCTATGAGGCAAAATCAAAGCACGCCAATACACGAATAGCAGTAAAAACTGCCCCAACAACCACGGAACATTTTCGTTGGTTCAGTCTTAGAAATAAAACTGATATTATTCCTTCAATCGGGCAATCCAACAGTCCAGCATCCGGCGTACATGGTAGCCTAGTAGATGCATGCTTGGTAGCTCCAAAAACCCTGAATACCTATGGTTCATCTGCAAGCCTTCATCTCTACACGATTGAAGGGCTTTATTCGGTGTCTAGGAGGTAAAGTCATACAATTAATTGTCTCCATGATGCACCCTTCCTCTGTTGTTTTAAGTTATTTACACAACGAGGACATCACAGGTTCACCAGAGCCTTGACGGCGTATTCGCGGTCACTGAAATCTACCAATGCCGTGGTGGTCGGCAGTTACAATACAGCAGAATGCAGAACCCAACTTGTCGAACTGACCCGGATTCTGGGGACTTGCACGCCGAGTCTGCAACCATGACACGGCTATTCCCATGCACACAAGGAAGCACCTCACACGAAAGAAAGAAAAAACACTACATCTTTCACAGTTCAACGGAAAAACCAAAATGACAGTCCACACAAATAAAAAAATGTTGAGCAAGGAGAGGAAGTATGAGCCCAATCATAACAACGAACCTTTCACATGGTTTCTATTGCGTAAACGAGAAAATGAAAACGTGGGTGGGGCGTATTTATTACCTTTTAGTTATATTCCAGTCCAAAACCGAGGTGGATAATGCGGTCTTCTCTTGATATGCGGACACAATCCGCGTTTCCTTGACCACACACACGCAGTTTTATTTCCCACTGTGCTCGAACCACACTACCGGTGTGGTGTGGTGAACAGAGCCGAGCTCTTTTGCGCATGCGCAAACTAAGTCTCCACTTGTTTTTTTCCTTAATAAATGTAAAGTATCCACTCAAAAAAGTAATAGGTAAGCCCAGGGAAAAAAAATCACAAAATAATAAATTAATTATTACTTCAGTGGTATCTACTTAAAATATATTCTCAAGTCTTTAATAGGTAACTATTTAAGCATATGAAGCAGTTATTAATTAATAATAATGAACAACGCTTAATGCTTTTCAGAGGCTTCCTCTAGAGTCGGACATCAGGCTGCAGTGTCCAGTCTTCCTGGGCGATCATCTGCTGGTGATGAGACCATACATTTTCCGGCGGTGTAAATGTTTTCATTTTGTCCAGGAGAGGGCAGAAAAACACCAAAAAACACTCCCGACACCTTTTAAAGGTTTGTGTTATTTTATTATTTTTCAACATTCCACAAGTCGACAAATAATGCAAACACACATGTTGGTAAGAGGGTCAATGCTGATTTCAGACAAGCGGTCTCATAACATATCTCACTAAAACATTTACATCACAAAAAGTAATTTTTTGTATTTATTTTTTTTTTCTTCATAAAAGGCGAAGACAGTCGCCCTATTTGGGTTATTAAAAACAAGTCTGAACTATTTACAAAGTAAATATATTACAAAAGCAACCAATACCAGTAATCTACATTCTTTGTGTGTCCACTCGTTAATAATGCAAGCATTCTGTCCTTCAAAAATACAGGACAGGGTACAATGATTTTAACTCCCACTCAAAAAACACAAACACAAAGAAATACTGTATACATATATGCACAACATTTGCCCACTCATATCCACACATTAATGCAGTTAGATTTTACAGCTTGGTTTGTCCAAAAAATAAAATAAAATAATGACTAAAATCTGTAGAAGTCTGCTACAAGTTACCAGAACAAATAGAAGCAGTTCGCATAGACGTGTCCAAAGATTAATCTGAAGCAGAGACATCAAAGACCGCAAGATATTTCTTGTTTCCTCTCACAGATTCCCAAATCCAGTAGTATATTACAAAGTCTTATTGTTTCCAGTATTTGATAGGATCACTATAGCCACAGGCTTGTTTTATTAAAAAGTTGCTGTTGCTTCGCTGGCTTAAAAAATCTGCTCTACATGACAGAACACAATTAGCATGACAACCAACAACTGAATGAATGGTGGGAACAAATTTGCATTCAATGGCTGATAACAACAGTTACAATCCTATTTATAGGCTACATAACAAAAAACAATTGTTTCTTTTTCTCCTCATGAAACCATTACATATAAACAAA
>CM050211.1:34881149-34896149 GCA_027475355.1 Coilia nasus
TCTTCTTGTCCCATCTATATTTAATTTTATTTACTCTCTTTTCTGCTTCTGTCCATCTCTGCCTTCCCTTCTCCCCTCGCCTGACCCTTTCCACCATACAGTATATCAATACAGCCTGACCCTTTCCACCATATATCTTCTCCTCTCCACCCATTTGTGTTCCACCTTGTCTCACTCTGTCAAACAGTTTGTTTATGTTTTCTAAATCACGAACCCGATACGGTGACTAATCTGAAGCCCAGACGAGTGACAAGTGACACACTGTGAGTTAGACGTGGCAGAGCGGGGACACGTCAGGAGTCATGACATATGGAGTGGAGCGCCATAAATCTGCTCCGCCGTGAGATCACACTCATAGCTCAGTTTCATACCGGCAGCAGCTGTCCTTTTTTTTAAAAAGCAGAAGGGAGAGTCTGGATCGCATAATATTCCCTCTCTTCTTCTCCTCCTCCTCCTCCTCCTCCACCACCATCCTCTCTTCCCAGCCACTCCTCCCTCGTTCCCACTCACTCATCCCTCCGTCCATCCTGCAGGTGTGTCACTCACCTTTTTGCCCCCGGTGACGGCCACCTTCTGCAGCTTGCGGTAGCAGTACTTGGCGTAAGTGCTGATGGGAAGACCTGCACAGGAGAGGAAGAGAAAATAAGGAGAGAGATTACAAAGTGTGCATGAGGGAGAAGGGTGAGTCAGACCGAGAGAGGTCCAGAGAAGGAGGTAGAGAGAAGGAGGGAGAGGGAGAGGGAAGAGAGAGACACCAGACACATTCCCCAAGGCAGTGTAAGAACAACATGGGTCTGTGCAGTGTCATCTCCGTGACAGTTGTGTGTGGTCCTGGGGCCAGCAAACCTGTTTCTCTTTTTCTATAGAAGACAAAAGGAGGAGGAGGAGAGACAGAGTGAGAGAAAGAGAGAGAGAGAGAGAGAGAGAGAGAGAGAAAGAGAGAGAGAGAGAGAGAGAGAGAAAGAGAGAGAGAAAGAGAGAGAGAGAGAAAAAGAAAAGGTCACAGCATGTGAACAAGCATAAAATCTCTCCCACCCTCTCACTCAACGCTTCCCTGTAATTTGGCCATTCTAAGAGTTGCATAATTGGCACCGTCTTGACAGAGGAGGCAGCAGCACCTTCTTTTTTGTTAACCAGTCGGGCCACTTTCGAGGAAGCCCTGAGTGATTTAATCCTGAGCGCCAACGGCTTTCAGAGGAAGGCCCAGCCTGGCCCGACACTTCCTGCTCGCGGTGACTCATCCGTAGCCTGACATACAAGCAGGGGGGCAGTGGGGCTGCCGGCAGTTGACACACCAGCCAGCTTCTGGTTTCAGGGTGTGTGTGTGTGTGTGTGCAGGGGCAGTGGGGTCTTCGGCATGTACGCCCCCCATCCACCCCCATGTTCCTCTGATTCAGCGGCTCACTTTAGAGTGTGACTCATGGCTCCTATAAACACAAGCCATCTCTGCGTTACGAGCTCAGGTCTGCTCTGTGCCTGGCTGCTCACCCCCAGGGCTGAGTAAGGTGAGCAGGCTGTCTGGACTGTGTGTGTGTGTGTGTGTGTCTGTGTGTGTGTGTGTGTGTGTGTGTGTTTGGGTGTGCGTGTGTATGTGTGTGTGTGTGCGTGTTTGTGTGGGTGTGTATATATGTGTGTGTGTATGTATGTGTGGGTGTGTATGTGGGTGTGTATGTGTGTGTGTGTGTGGGATAAGTTTGAATCAGCCCCTTCATCTGGAGGAAGAGGTGCTCAGCACTGGCTGGGTGATAAGACTGGCCCACTAAAAGCATCTCTCAAAAACTCCCACACACACTTACTCAAGCCGGTGGGCTAAGATTGGGGACATAACAATGGCAGATAAGTTCAAGTGTGGTGTGTGTTTACGGTTGGGTCTTCGTGATAAATTTCATGATGGATGACAGCAGTCTAAAATGATGAGTTATGAACTGGGGCTTCTTCAGCAGGGGGTCGCGTGAAACACAGAGACTTATGGCTTAGGAAATGGCTGCTTCAATATGAGTCTGATTTCCACACACAAAGCCACATACAGACACAAACACACACACACACACACACAAACACACACACACACTCTCTCTCTCTCTTTAACACACACACACACACACATACAGACACAAAGACACACACTCTCTCTCTCTCTTTAACACACACACACACACACTCTCTCTCTCTCTTTAACACACACACACACACACACACACACACTCTCTCTCTCTCTTTAACACACACACACACACATACAGACACAAAGACACACACTCTGGGGAGTGAAATAGGGAGCAGGCCCACTAAGTAAAAAGCCATGGGGGGGGGGGTTGAGGGGGGGGCCCCATTCCTCCGTCGCCACCGCAACTTCCCAGCGTCCCATCCGAGAGCCAGATGGCACGAGCCTCGTGCTGGGATGAAAAGCATCCTTTCGGGAATGTTTTAGTGAAACTGTACCCCCTCCGTCCCCCGTCTTCTTTCACGACCCCCGTACCCCCCCACCCACCTACCCACCCACCCACCACCCCCAGATTTATGGCAAACAGGTGACACGCAGAGCCGGCTGACACAGGCAGCCTTAATCTCTTCCCGAGCTCCGACTGTAATTATGTCTAATTAAAGCAGCAGTTCCATACATCAAGGCCTTTGGTCTCTGGGAAAATAACATTTTGGAGAAAGGCCCTCAAAACACAAACACACTGTTCCGAGTAAGCAGGAGTGGGGTGGGGGGTTGTGTGTGTGTGTGTGTGTGTGTGTGTGTGTGTGTGTGTTTGTATGTGTGTGGCAGGGGTGGGGGGTGCTTTCTCTTTCACTGGTGGTCTGTGCCAGCAAGCAGCAAGGCTTTTACTAGACGGCAGCGAAAGCGACTTCAGTCAGGGAGGCAATGGGCTTAAAGTTTCACTGAGGGCAAAGCCCTCTCCACCTTGACTGTGTGAGAAAAGGTTCACCCCAGCCAGTATGTGGGGAGAGAAAAAAAAATTCACAGACCCAGCCTCACACTCTATCTCTTTTGTAGGCTGTGTAACAACAGCCCAGCAGTAAACTTTATACTGCGCCACAACAAAAGAGGAGGCATTTGGGACTGGCTAGTGTGTGTTGGGGGGGTGGAGGGGGGAGACTGGTTCACTCTTCTCAGAGGCCCTCTTATCTCCTGTAGAGAATGGCAACGACTATTCCTGCACACAATGCCCGGGCAAAACAGACGCGGCGGAGCAAAGGGTCGGGTGGCGCGAGTGGACTGGGTTTCACTGAGTCTAGACGAGTCAGTTCCACGTGGGTCTGGCAGTCTCAGGTAAAAGAAAAAAAATGGTACAATTGCAGTTAGAGTGCAGAGTACTGAACTGTACAGCTACGGTTAGTTAATGCTCAGGACCCTCAATGCTGGGGGAGTCTAGTTGGTCCAGGGTTGGGTTGGTCTAGTTTGAGTCTAGTTTGCCAAATCAAACAGAACCAAGCCAAACCGAACCAGACCAACCCAACCCAACCCAACCCAACCCTGCCTGTCTAGTTCAAGCTGTGTACAATCTACTGGGCCAAACTGGGTTTCAAACTGTGCTTCTCCAAAAGGCCCAAGAGCATATTTCTGGTCGAGCCCAACCCAACCCGGCCGAGTCCAGCCCAGCCCAGCCCAGCCTAGCCCAGCCCAACCCAACCCAGAGGGGGAAGCCTTGAGTGCAGGGGCCAGCCCCCAGAATTCCCTGTGGTGAGTCACACCCCAAGGCCCACACAGCTGTCAGAGAGCGTGTGTGAGAGAGAGAGAGAGAGAGAGAGAGAGGGAGAGAGGGAGGGAGAGAGGGAGGGAGGGGGAGAGCCAAAAAAAGAGGGAAAGAGCGTGAGAGAGAGCGAAAGCGATGAGTGGCCACTACGATGACTACGGCCTTGACCACATCTACTCCAGTCATCGCGCGGGCAGCCTGACTCACCGCATGCCAATGCTCCTCCTCTGCTCTGCCTGCACACTTACTGTACTCCATTCACACTGAGTGGGACGCAGGCATGCCACAGTGTGTGTCTATGTGTCTGTGTGTGTGCGTGTGTATTTGTGTGTGTGTGTATGCATTTTTGAGTCAGAGAAGTGGTTTTGTTTAACAGGGCACACTCACGTGAGTGGTGAGCCACTAACAGGCGATTGCTAACTCTGATGTAACTCACATGGTGACATTTGACCCTGAGAGGAGGCGTGTCACAGGTCACGGGGGTCGGTGTGGGGAGGGGGAGGGGGGTGTTGTGGTGTGGACAGGGGGGGATGGGTCACTTCTGCGGTTTATCAACAACACAGGATGTCAGGACATGTAGCCTATGAGATCCTCGTCATCGGCCTGGGCACATTTTTTTGTGGCTTGGCTTAATGAGGTGACCCCTTTGTCCCTCCCCCTCCCCCCTCTGTGGAGAGAGCGAGCACACACACACACACACACACACACAGACACACACACACACAGTCGGACGTCCTGCATTTCGCTGTCCAATGGCATGTGGGTGCACATAGGGACGTGTGCAGGGCACCCGCAGGGGACTATTAATTGGAGCCTGTATTGACTCTATTGACTTTGGTCAATCATTGATCGGCGCTGTTTTAACTCTGGTAAAGTGGCTTTGAGTGGGAATGTGCGTGCCTGTGCACACAGGGGTTGAGTGGTCAAGCTGTGGAGGCGATGTCCTACTAACTGGAGTTCATGTGGCGTGTTTGTTGTCTGTGTGCTCTCCATCAAAGAGGTTTGGGGGGGGGGGGGGGGGGGGGGTTGCATTTAGCACACTGTGTTGTGAAGGCTATATCGCAGTGGACTCTGTAACCTAATCTGTTCAAAAGGACACAGTGTACATGGGTGTGGAGAGGAGAGAGAAAAAGAAGACAAGAGAAAAGGGCAGAAAGGGAAAGTAGAGGAGATAAAAGGAGAGGAGAGGAGATAGAAGGAGAGAAGAAAAGAGAAGATAGGAGAAGAGAAGAAAAGAGAAGATAAGACAGCAGAGGAGAGGGGAGGACAAGAGAGAAGAGAAGAGAAGAGAAGAGAAGAGAAGAGAAGAGAAGAGAAGAGAAGAGAAGAGAAGAGAAGAGAAGAGAAGAGAAGAGAAGAGAGAAGAGGAGAGGACAGGACAGGACAGGAGAAAATGAACAGAGGAGGTCCTTTATTAAAGAAGACCGAACATTTGAATCTTGCACTGACATCTGCGCCTGGTGTGGCAGACAGAAACCCAAAGCATCTTGCACGTACCCTCCTGCTCGTCCTCCTCTGAGTTCTGTTTTCGCTTCTTCCTGGACTTTGAGTTCTTCTTTTTTATGTCCTGCTGGTCAAGGATGAATTGGGTGACTGCAATCCAGGAGAGAAAACAAAGGCAAGCATTAATATCGGTTTGGAAAGGCAAAGACAGGATTAAAAACAAAACAAGGCCAGTTAACAACAAACTTTTCCCCCTCAAAACAACTTAGAATAATAGAAAAAAGTGTCACGAAGCAACACAGACAAACCCATTTTTTAAAAATCCACAAATAATCTTAACTTACAATAAAAAAACAACAGGAAACCAGACAGACAGACAGGCACGCATAAAAAAAGGACAGACAGATCGATCGGGACAGAGAACAAAAACGACAGAGAGGAAGAAGAAAAGGGAAAATCACACCCACCCTGTTGTTCAATGAGAAACTCACGTTTCTTATCATTGGCTGGCTCCATGTGGCGCTGGATGTAGCCCTCCAGGTAGCAGCAGAACTTGGGCGAGGGCGCGAAGAAGGCCAGGCAGACGGCCATGAGCTCCCAGCCGGCGGCCAGGCTGCGGGGGCTGACGTTGCCCGTGGTCTGCCGCACCAGCTGCACGTAGAGCTCGTCGCGCAGGCCCTGCATGGCCCAGCACTTGGTGACCACCAGCAGTGCGGCGTGCCGGCGGTCCAGGCGCGAGGGCCGGTCGCCCATGTAGGCCTGCACCAGCTTGAACATCTCGCAGGCCTCCTTCCGCACCACGCGGTCGCTGGTGACCAGCATGGGCTTCTTGATGGAGCCGCGGTTCCAGGAGAGCATGTTGGCGATGGAGACGCGCCGGCGGAACAGGCCCTGGGTGTGCATGTTCAGGTGCTTGCTGGCCCAGTCCGCCATGTCGGGGTCGGCCGGGGGCGGGGGCTGGCGCAGGGTGGCGTAGGCTAGCTGGTACCCGGTGGCACCGCCGGACACTCCTGCACCTCCACCTCCTCCTGCTCCTCCTCCTCCTCCGGCTCCCGACGCCCCCCGAGCGCTGCCGTCCCCGGGGCCGGGTCTGTGGGGGCCCAGGGACCCCGAGCGGCCCTCCGCCATCCCCTTCTTCCTGCCCTCCAGCTGCACCTTCGAGTCAAGAGTGCCCGACTGGGGGAGAGATAACACACAGACATAAAGTGAGTCCAGACCACAGGAACAGAAATAAACAAGGGGTGGAAAAATGATGTAGGAGGCTAAGCAGATAGAGGAGACTATAAGTACAAGACTTGCTAACAACAGAGTGACAGTACCCTAATTACAGCAGTGTCTGTGTGGTCTGTGCTACAGAAAAGAAGATAAGCAGAGAAGAAAGGGAAGAGAGAGAGTAAGCAAGTGAGAAAGAGAGAGAGAGAGAGAGAGAGAGAGAGAGAGAAAGAGAGAGAGTGAGAGAGAGAGAGAATGAGTGAGTGGGAGAGAGAGAGAGACAGAGAGAGAGAGAGAGAGAGAGAGAGAGAGGAGAGATCCAAAGAAACAAGAGCGAGGAGAGGACTGGAGAAAGGAGGAGCAACAGTACTCCTTCCCAGTACGTGGACTGACTGTACACTAACACACACATACACCCACACACACACACAGACACACACACACACACACAGACACACACACACACCACAAACATACACATGCAAAGAAACAAAGAGAGAGAAAAAGAGGGTATTCTCTCTCTCTCTCTCTCCTCCATCTGTTTGCAAATCCAAGGCAGTCCTTCTGATCTGCAGTGGCATTTCCCTTCACCTTTAAGCCCCTCATAGTAACTGCTAGCACCACAGCAAACATGCAAACATAACAATGAAGTGTAAGGCCTTTTCACTTTTAGAGGAAGGTCTTAATGCCAAATGCAAAATGACTACTACTACCACTGCTACTATTACTACTATTACCACCAGCAGATTTGAGATATAGCCCTACAAATGTGTTGGCCTTGTATTGTAGTTATGTACTAGAGTTTTATACCATTAAATCTTTCACATATATAATGTTTTATGGCATTAGATCATATTTTATGTTTAATCACACTTCAATATTACTTTTTTAAATGTACAAGGTCATTTGTGTAGTTTGACATGGCCACAGATGTTCGGGGGCCAGGGCCGCACCTCTCTGTGGGAGAAAAAAAAAATCTGTTTTGCTCTTCAAACTGAAGGCAAATCATTTCCTGGGAACAAAGTCATACCTCAACCCTCAGAGGAGCCACCTAAAAGCCTCTTTGATTTCTCTGAATGGATGAATGTCAGCAGCCAGTCAGTCAGTCAGTCTGTCTGTCTTGTGGGAGGGGAGGCCCCACACGAATGACTGGGATGGGTGGGCGGTGGGTGATGTAACACCAAAGGGCTTTCTTTCAAAAGAGCGGGAACATTCCAGAAAGGGCAACAGAGGCCTCTTCGGAACTACAGACCGTGGCCGCGGCAACGGCCATTGTTGCATCACAATCCTCCTGGTGGTGATGCTGCTGCCCAATGAGACAGAGAGGGACAGAGAGGGACAGAGAGAGAGAGAGGGAGAGAGCGATGGCCTGCGATGCTTTTGGTGTGTGTGTGTGTGTGTGTGTGTGTGTGTGTGTGTGTGTGTGTGTGTGTGCCAATCCCGTGCCATACGGGAACGCAGTGGGCCTTCATCCTGAGCAGCAGGTTTCATGTTCTAAAGCACGACACAGGCTTGGCACCAGAGCCAGTGCCCAGGCCAGCCCCAGTAGGGACACACTTCGCATGCACTAGGGACGGTGGGTAAGAGGAGGGGGGCAGAGGGCAGGGGCAGGGGCAGGGGCAGGGGCAAGCGTAGGGGAGGGGGTGTGAATCACAGTGTTGACCATCTCAGCTGGTGCTGCTAGCCATCAGAGTAACGCTTGCCCTGGAGACCAACTCACACGCTTAAGCACTCTGTCTGACCTCTCCTGTATGATCATGCTTACCCTCACAGCACTGAGGTGTTGCTACAGATAGTCACGAATACAGAGGCACACTTGGACAACTTTGTTTTCTGGGGCCTTCCTCGTTTCAACACTAATCCCAACCAGTTACAAAAGCATGCTGATGAACTGGACGGCCTGTTTGAACAGCATGCCACGCAACGTTTCCCTTCAGCAGAGAGAGAGGGAGAGAGAAAGAGAGAGAGAGAGAAAGAGAGAGAGAGAGAGAAAGAGAGAGGGGGGGCAGAGAGAGAGAGGGAGAGAGACAGGCAGAAAGGTAGAGGTGTAAAGAGAGAGAGAGACAAAAAAAGGAGAGAGAGAGTGTGCGTGTGTCTGTGTGTGTGAGAGAGAGAGATAGAGAGAGAGAGAGAGAGAGAGAGGGATGAAGATTGGTTGAAATGGAGGGGAGGGCTGGCCGGAGGCAGAGGCCTTGGTGCTGTGGGTCAGGAGTCAGGGCTGCAGAGGAGTTAAGCTCTCCCAGCAGCAAAACACTCAACTTAACCTAAATCATGTGGAGCAGACCAGCAGACCCCCGGCCCCAGTTAAATAACATACCTCACAGCAGAGCTGCAGCAAACACGAGTCATGTGTCTCACCCCCGCCTCTGAGTGTGTCAGTGTGTGTGTGTTTGATGTGTATGCGTGTGTGTGCGTGTGTGTTTGTGTGTGTGGAATGTGTGTATGAGTGTGTGTGTGTTGGGGGGGTGTATGTGAGTGTTTGTGCGTGTATGTGTATGTGGTATGTGTGTGTGTGTGTGGTATGTGTGTTTGCATATGTGTGTGTGTGTGTGTGTGTGTGTGTAAGTGATGTATGTTGTCGTTCCAGAGAGTGGCCACACTAAAGGCTGTTAAAGCAATCTGTTTGGCATTTACCTTCATTTTAACTACAGGGATTATGTTTCTTGGGGAGGTGGCGAAATGTTTGTGGATGGTGATGGATCCTTGCCTCCCGATGACCCCCACGCTCCACCGGCGAGAGGCGATGCAGACGCACTGACTGGCTGGCTGGCTGTTTCAAATGTATGCCTGCCCACCGCGACCAGGCCCCCACCACCGTACCATCCAGAGTGCTCGACTAAAGGGCCAGCTAATTCCACCCCCCTCCTCCTCGTTTAAATCGTGTTTAAATCAGGTCGAGAAAAACCGCCGATGCGTTTTTTGTTTTGTTTTTCGTTTTGGGCCTGCTCGATGGCTGTCGCGCCCGATGTATGCCTGCAGATTCCTCAGATGGCGTTTCGTTGAGAACCTCCAGACAAAACAAAAACGACAGATGTGGGGGGTAGTTCAAGGGGGATGTGGTAAGGCCAAAAAAAGAACGAGGCAAGTAAGTAAGGAAAAAGAAAAGACCATAACAGACCTTAAACAGCGCCCATCCCCCCTCCCCCACTGTGATTAAACCACTGAGTAACGTCTGGCTGTTAATGATGCTATAAGCCCAAGTTGTGCAGAGTCAAAGCCCTTTGGCTTGGAGATATGGATCTGCTCCACAGCAGCAGGAGCGACGCCATCAGCTCCCCTCCTCTGTGCTCACTGTGGGCTGGCTGGTTATTGTAGTGCAGTAGCCTAAAGCACGCATTAGCAGGAGTTCTGAACAACACCACGTCATTACTAAACTTCTTCATGCATTCTGTCATTCTACACTTACAGATGGAGAATGTATAGAACACATTTTCATTAACACAGTGCCACCACATGCAAGGGGTGGTGATCAGTGCACTACAACCTCAGGGCTGTTTGGAGCCATTTAGGGCAGGGGCTGAGCTGAACTGGATGGGACGTGCGGGTCGTTTAATTAAACATAGCCCCGGGCTTGGGGGGTGTGGAACGAAAAGTCAAGTGGCTCTTTCCTCATTGCTTCCTCATTAACCCCCGGCTGTGTGCCATCGCAGAGATAGCGGAGGACAGTCGACAGAAAGAAAAAGGGAAAGCTTTTCTGAGCTCCGTCTTATCGCACGGAGCACATTCAGGATGTACTTTGACTTGGGGTGTCGGCACAGAGAGAGAGAGAGCGAGAGAGAGAGACGAGATAAGGCCAAGTTCGGGGCAAGTTGGTGTGCACTGCACAGTGACAGAGAGGCAGAGTGCAGAGAGAAGGAGAGAGAGAGAGAGAGAGAGAAATAGAGAGAGAGAGAAGGACAGAGCGAGAGAGAGAGAGAGAGAGGAGATAAGGCCAAGTTCAGGGCAAGTTGGTGTGCACTGCGCAGTCACAGAGACAGACAGTGCAGAGAGAGATAGAGAGCGAGAGAAAGAGAGAGAGAGAAAACGAAAGAAAGAGAGGGGAGGGTGAAGGACAGAAAGATGTACTGGGGTGTTAGGAGGGACAAAAGCTGCCCATGAATATATGGGCAGAAATGAAGGAGAGACAGAGAGAGGAAAGACTGTGCAGCATAGAGCCTATCAAAACTCCCCAGCCACAGAAAGTCAGTTATTTCAAGGCCCATGAGTCACACAGACGAGAGGGCCCAGAGCCCAGACACCAGTAGTTCTTGTTAGGGAAGGTCATGATGACACTGACAGCCCTAAAGGAGCAGCTTACCTGAGAGGGCGGCCCCAGGGTGTCAGGTGAGGACAGGCTCATCTGGCTGTTGATGCTCTTCTCCAGCGTGTCCACCTTCTCGTAGGTGCGCTTCTGCCGTCCAGGGATGTCCAGCCCAGCCAGGTGCCCGTGGTGTTGGTGGTACTGGTGGTACTGGTGGTGGTGGTGGTGGTGGCTCCCTCGACCGAGCGACCGGCTGCCCCCGATGTTGACGTTGATGGGGGCGGAGGGGAGGTCCTCCCGGGACGAGCATCGCGGGCCTCGTCCGTACCGGCGCGGCGAGCCGATGGGCGAGTGGCAGAGAGGGGGGCCGGTCAGGAAGCCCTCGGCCATCTCCGAGTCGTGTCCCGCGGCAGACGCAGCCGCTGCAGCAGCGGCAGCGGCCATCGCCCGTGTCTCCCTCATGGTGTTGGACCGGCCCACCACCTCGCGCATCTCCGCCATCAGACGCTCGTTAAGCGCGTTCAGCTCCCCGCTGCTGCCCATCGACCCTGGCCGCCCTCCTCCACCACCGACGCGCCTCCTGCTCTTGCGCCTGAGGCTGGGCGAGGGGCCTGTGGAGTAGCCGGAGTCCTGGTAGCCTCCGGGGCCCAGGGGGGGTGGTGGTGGCGGAGGGGCGCCGGGGGTGCTGGCGAAGTCCTGCTGCGAGGAGGCCTGGCTGCTCTGCCGGCTGTGGTGCACCTCCATGGCCCGCAGCACGCTGGCCTCCAGCGCCCGCCAGGACTGCTGCTTCTTCTCCAGGCTGACGGCGTCACCACCACCGCGGGGCCTCTGCTGGGTGCCGTGGGGCAGCAGGGAGTCGGGCGTGGAGGTCGGGGACGGGGACGGGGACAGGGAGGGCCCCGGAGAGGGCGTGGAGGACAGGAGGACGCCTCCTCCTCCTCCTCCTGCTGCTTGCTTGGGGTCCACGTTCACCATGTGCTTGATGCACTCCAGGCCGGCGGGGCTGTAGTCGGACGTGGAGGGGCTCCTGCGGTGCCTGGAGCCGTGGCCCGGTGGAGGGGGCTGGAGGAGCTTGGGCTTCTGCAGGCTGCTCTGGGCCTGGGGGTGGGGGTGGGAGTGGCCATGGGGGTGGCCATGGTGGTGGTGGTGGTGGTGATGGGGGTGCTGACCTGGGAGTGGGTGCCTGGACGCGGTGCCGTTCATCATCTGCGCGCCCTCCACCTCCATGGCCATGTCGGGCGGCTCGTCGTAGATGGGGTTCTCGGAGTTTGCGGGGTCGTCGTACAGGTGGCGCGTGGGGGTGGGCGTGGTGGCGTACTGTGGCGAGACGGGGCGCGGCGTGCTGCACTGCGAGCGCTGCAGGGAGCCCGGGCTGGGCGCCAGCTCGCCCTGCGATTGCGGCGACGTCGTCACCACGCAGAAGCTGCCGTTGCTGGCCTTGCGCAGGTGCTGGGCCTGCCGCGCGTCATGGGCGGCCATCTTGGCACCGCCCGCAGGCGTGGTCTTGTAGGCCTGGGCCGAGAGGTAGGCCACGCTGCCCGGCTTGGCGTTGGAGGGGTTGAGGGTGCAGGCGGAGTGGCCGTTGGGCTTGGGGCCGCCGTGCTGGTGGACCAGCTGCAGGGAGGCACCGTTGGCTGCTGCGGCTGCTGCGGCTGCTGCTGCTGATGATGACTGCGCTCTGCTCATGCTGTTTACCTTCACCAACATGGCCGCCTTAGAGCCGGGTGGGGGCTGCCATCTCTGAGTAGAATCTCTGTAGCAGGTAAGCAGAGGAGACAAGGGAGAGAAGAAAAAGATGAAGACAAAATTAGAGAACACTGTAACAACTGTAACACTGTGGCAACAATCAACAATCAAGGTAATAAAACAACTATGAATTTGAATTCATGAGAGAGACAGAGAGAGAAAGAGTGGGACAGATAGCAAGAGAGAACACAACAAAACAGGACAGAGAAAACATTTTAATGAACTATCCCATCTCACAATCTAACAGTGCTTAGAAACTAAAGCACTCACTCCAAACGACCATCTTAATAGTCTGTGTACTTTGTGTACTACGAAGTTAAGGCAGCAACAGACCCCTCATTCTTTACCAAGTCTTTTCATAGACATTTGTTTTGGTAGCATGGAGATGCTATTGAAGCCCTGAGTCGTCTGGAAACAATAGCACCAGTGTGTGGCATTCAAAAAAGTCCTGAAATTAAAATTTCCTCTTGCAGCCTGTGATTGTGAGGGTCTATTCCCTTTTTTCAGGTCCTGGGGAGAGGCATGCCTTTAGAGCGCACTGCAGGAGTGACGTGTAATTGAGAGGCGGCCTCCTCCTCCTCCGCTGGTCTGGGACTGAGGGGGGGATTGTATTGGGGGGGGGGTCGTATAAAAGACAACCTACCCACGTCTCCCGCCTGACACTGACGACCCCCCCCAAACAGTCCACCGCCCACCCCCTAACCAACCCCCCCAGCACAACAAAAGGCTTCATGTTTGTCTTCTAGCATTTAAACACCACACACTCCCACCCAAATGAAATGTTTTGAGCATGAGATAGAGAGAGAGAGAGAGAGAGAGAGAGACAGAGGCCAAAGCAGTCGGTTTCGATGATTACCCCACAACCGCGAGAGCACTCAATCCAAGCATTCCATTCAATTATATAAGATTATTTAACAATTACATGGACAAGACACGATCAGGAATGTAAGACGTTATGAAAAAAAAAAAGACACTGCAGTAACACTGAATCCTTTTCCTTTTTTTTAGTCGGCGAAAGTAAAGAGGCTAAGTTTAAGTAAGGTTAAGACGTTTCATTCTTACAATGTAAATTAATCTGGCGGTAATCTCTTCACACCATTGCCACCATTTAATCCCTCCATTCTCATTCAAATTCTCCCAACGGCCCGCATTCCTCCAATCCCAACCACCCCACTACAGTCCGTCTGATGGCGGCAACATTTATGACTGAGTGACTTCACTTTACAATACTGTGCTGTTTAAAACTAATTTAATAAAGCCTAATAAAGAAAAAAAAATTCAAACTCTAACACTATAGCGTGTAAATCACTTTAATCTACTGTCTTAATATGACACATTTAGGCCTAGAAACTACCAGAGTCAAAAAGCAGTCAGTCATAATTACCGTGAACAGGTTGGACGTTGAGCCTTCTGTAAAGTGAGGAAATCAGCAAGTGCGCGCTTATGAAAATGTTCCCCTGTAGGCCCATCCCCTCGCTGCACAGCCCATAAAGTCACTCAAGTCACAGAGAAAACCCCCCAACAGTCCCACAACACACTTCACTTCTGCCTCCTCTCTACTACACACACACACACACAAAGCCTCTCTGCTGTCTGTCATGTGCCACAGTGCCGCGGTGTGTAGGGGGAATTCATTTGTGACTCATCTCCCGCACGGGAGTCCTTTCCATTGCAACCACACTGACCAAAACAAAACACACACAAACACACATTTTAATGAACATACAAAAAAACACACTCAGACACACACACACACACACGTGTTTTTATTCACACACACACAGGACATCCACCCCACTCAAACCATGGCAACACAGCTAAGGTGTTTGGGCCATACAGACGGAAGGTGTGAATAGAGCGAGGGAGAAAAAAAGGAAAAACAACAAAGCGATCATCAACACCCTCATTCCTTCTTCTCAGTCACACACACACACACACACACAAACCCACACACAAGCCCACACACACACACCCACACAAACTACTATAGAACAATGACACCTCCATCCACACCTCCCCTCTCCACCCTCAGGCTCATAAACCAATCCAGAGTGTACTTCCTGTCCTTCGTGCCAGGAGGACGTTCTCTCTCTCCCTCCCTCTCTCTCTCCCTCTCTATCAGCATTCTCTCTCTCTGCCTCCCTCTCTCTATCAGCGTTCTCTCTCTCTCTCCCTCCCTCTCTCTATCAGTGTTCTCTCTCCCTCCCTCTCTCTCTCCCTCTCTATCAGCATTCTCTCTCTCTGCCTCCCTCTCTCTATCAGCATTCTCTCTCTCTCTCCCTCCCTCTCTCTATCAGTGTTCTCTCTCTCTCTCCCTCTCTCTCTCCTTCTCTCTATCAGTGTTCTCTCTCTCTCTCTCCTTCTCTCTATCAGCGTTCTCTCTCTCCCTCTCTCTGTCAGTGTTCTCTCTCTCTCCCTCCCTCTCTCTATCAGTGTTCTCTCTCGCTCCCTCTCTCTCTCCTTCTCTCTATCAGCGTTCTCTCTCTCTCTCTCTCCCTCTCTCTCTCCTTCTCTCTATCAGTGTTCTCTCTCTCTCCCTCTCTCTCCTTCTCTCTATCAGTGTTCTCTCTCTCTCCCCCTCTCTCTATCGGCACTCCCATCTCCAGCAGCCCTCTCCAGTGCTGATTTAAAAGTAAACAAACGTGTTAAACGCCTGTA
>CM050211.1:34901149-34943649 GCA_027475355.1 Coilia nasus
AGCGAGTCTGGCTGCTGCGCATACCGCGCATGCAAGAGACCACACTCCTCGGCTCCACACCCCGGCCTGGCCTACAGCTCCGGTGCTCTGGGGCTGTGGGGGTCTGGGCCCTGGGTGCTAGCGGCCAGTGACTGCGCCCCTGTGTCCGTGTCCCCTCCCCTCCTCTCTGTCCGTGCAGGATCGCGGGCCGAGGGAAGGCAGGGTGTGGGAGACAGGGAGTGGAGAAAGAAAGGGCAGATGGTGGCGGCGACGGCAGTGGGGAGACGCCTCTGGAATCTGAGCAGTACATCTGTTCGTGTGAAATGAGATGCAGGGAGAATGTATGGCTCGCCTTACCATCGTAAAAACCACATCCTTCTCCAAAGAGCCCCGAGCACACACACACATACACACACACACGCACACACACACAAAGGCTGTTGAGAGCATGTGGTACCCAAGATTTTCCATAGAAGAAATGGGAACAGACTGCTGCACTATCAGGCATTTTCCCCCCAAGACTTCAGCAGATGAGGTCAAAAAAGTTGGTCTCATTTCGATGTCCTTGCACCTGTAAGGGGCAATCCATTTCTGCCATTTCTGCAAGTAATCTCAAAGTCCACAAGCTTACATCCACACACCGCAAGCTCTGGAAAGCAGCGCTGCTGCAGATATGTGGGGTTGTAAAAGGTCAAATGCAGAGCTGGGCAGAACCAGAGTATTGGCAGAACAACATCATGTGGCTTAGCCCTTTAGATGAAGGCCTCTCTGTCATGGTTTCTTTGAAGGGTACAAGAGAGAGAGAGAGAGAGAGAGAGAGAGAGAGAGAGACATGCGCGCAAGAGAGAGATGCATGGGAGAGAGAGTGAGAGAGACATACAAAAAGAGAGAGAGAGAGAAAGTCATTGCAAGAGAGAGAGGCATGGGAGAGAGCGAGAGAGACATACAGAAAGAGAGAGAGAGAGAAAGCCATGAGGGAGCATTACAGAGGGAGAGAGCATAAAAGAGAGAGGCGGAGAGAGAAAAAAACTTGAGAGAGAAAGAAAAAGAGATTGAGAAAGAGAAAAAGACAGGGAGTGATAAAGAAAGACCGCAGCATCTATTCTCTGTGTATTTTGGGCAACACTGACGGCGAGGCTAAAATAAAACAAAAGAGGGCAGTTTTACTGCTCCAATTTCCCATATAAAAAACCCTACTAGGCCACTAATCCAGTTTTTTTTCTCCTGCGGACTCCAGAAGACACGGCACCCGGGCCCCGGCGAAAATACGCCGTCGAGAACAGACGCAACGTCACAGAGCGCCAGAGCGGGACAGCGAGACGAGGAGCGCAAAGAGAGGGAGGAGGACATATATGACCATACATCAGTTTCGCTCGTAAAAATCCTTGCTGAGAAAGGGATTCTCGAGGAGACAGACGGGTGGTGAAGAGTGGAGAGGCCCGTCCTTGCTTCAGAATCGGGAGTATTACCTTTTAAAGTCAAACGCAGACAGCGGTAACCCTCGCCGACCTGCTGCTGCTCAGCACTGACTCATTATAACTACACCAATCTCCCCCCAAAATGAAGCCACAGTGTTGCTCATGAGAGAAAAGATTTAAGACAAAAAAAGCGTGTTTATCTGAACTGTCTAACACACTGGACCTTTTCGCTCCGGATCGAGGCAGGAGGCAGGAGGCAGGAGGCAGGAGGCAGGAGACAGGCAGGGGAAATTGTCTCCTTCTCGTGTCCCTTGTCGGGACCCAAATATTTACCACACGGATTGGTTCATTTCCTACGTGGGACATGGCACCACATGGAGTCTAAGTCTGGAGTGAGCGACTGAGGAAGTGCTGCATGTGCTTTCACTGTGTGCTTTTACTTTTGGTGGGCTGATTCTGAGTTTCACTTTTTGTTTGGTCATGTGATCTTAGGCAATAAAGACAAATTCCCCCAAAACACCCCAGAAGCTGACAGGGGCAAGTTTCAGGGTTGATCATACAAAAAAAATGAAAAACAAAAAATCCCCTGAATAAAATATTTGCTGACACATCCATTCTAGCTAACAGATCCAGTTAAATCATTTGCAAACAAAGCACACAGGTGCCTGTAGTATCCACAACATCACAATACAGCTCAGTATTCAGGCGTAATCCACTCATCCGTCACTGGTAGCGGACTGTCACAGATCTGAGCTCTGAAGCGCTCCTGTGACGGATGGTGTGATGTGAGGACGTGTTCTCCTGTTCTCTGTTCTCCTGTTCTCCTGTTCCGTTCTGCTCTGCTGCCTCTAGCCCCAGGACTAAAGCTCCAGGAACCTGACAGAGCACCCTGTTCTCTTCTGTCCTGTGCCCTGGGGACGGGCCAGTGGGCCCTGCAGGATGAGTTGCTTCCACCTCCCCCATCAGGGAGACCGGGGGGGGTCATGCCTGAGGTGACGGGGGGAGGGGTAACCTTACGCTGGGCCATCAGGGGTCACGTGGCCCTGGCACACGGGAGAGAGAGGCAGAGACTGAAGGGCAGACTAATCCGTCTTTGCTGCCGGATGTTAAGGCAAATCCAGAGTCAAATAAAATCCACACACACATAAACACATATGGAGTGCCATACACACATACACACACACACACACGCACACACACACATACACAGAAACATAAATACATTTGATCACGCCGCCTCTCTGAGTCAAACACACTTCCATGTGGATGGCAGTCTATCTTATTCAAACATCACATAGATTAGCATTGACCCTTCACTCTAAACCAAACACACACATGACACACAGTTCACGTGGAACAAACTTCTCTCTCCGGATGTCTGTGCCAGATGTTAAAGGAATTGTTGTAGGCACAACAAGACAAACTCTTCGTACTTCAGTTGGTTGTCAGTGACACTATTTGACCTCATCAATCCAATCTGTCTCTCCCTCACACATAGAAACGCAGACACACAAACACACAAATTTGTCTTCTATATTCCCTCTATGATACTGGCAAAACTGTTTACTGTAAAACCGCACAATGTTTTTCTGATTCCTGACACGTGTGGATTTCCCTATTCCCCAGGGTCTCTGAGGAGAGGGGCAGATATAGCACTTTCAGGTCCAGGGTGCAGGAAACTGATCTCACTCCCAGGCCATATGATAACACAGATGGTGGCTGTTTGCAACACGGGGCACTGAAATGCACTGAAATACTCTCTCTCTCTCTCTTTTTCTCTCTCTCCATCTCTCTCTGTCGCTCTCTCTCTTGCCACGCCTGCTTGCATTTATTTTTAGAGAAACAAACGGCGGAAACAAGGGAGAGAACGTAGTGTTTTTGTTCTCTCCACACACACATCGTAAGAGACAAGGTCTCGAAAAATCAAAAGGGAGGGGGAAAAAAAGGTCTCCAACGACGTCAAACCGGGGCACCGTATTTTCAGTAAATGACTTAAAGTATAGGGAGAGTTTTATGTGACCTCAGAGAGCACCAGCCAGCGGTGGCCATTTTGTGTTCGGTATACGTATGTATTTATCTCGTGCAGAAACAATTGGCCATGCGGAATAACGTCTGGGCGTGACGTGCCAGCCTTCCCTGTGAGAAACACTCAAAACAACCCTGTGGCACGAAGGGGAAGGCCACCAGATAGCGAGAGACAGATCATTAAAAAAAAAAAAAACTTTTTGTAGCCAGTTATCTTAAGGAAAGATCATATGAACGAAAAATGTACAGGCTAGCGAATCGTGATACAAGCTTCCCGGCAGAACAAGCCATTGTTCTCTTTTTATGACTTCGCAATGATTTAACTTCATTCACACTATTGTGCCCACTCTCTTTATCTTCGCCCTCTCTGCGCTAACTCATCGCATCGTCTTCGGTAAAGGTCAAAGCACAAATGAATGAGCAGTCCAAGCAGGGTGGGGGTGAAGAGAAGGCGGATGAGGCATGATGGGTAATGTCGGGCGGGCTACAGTGTAGCCTTCTCTCTCTCTCTCTGTCTTTCTCTGCGGATAAAGGCCTCCTCTGCCGTGGCCTCAGTGACACAGCTGACCATTGTTCAGTGCTGCTGACTGACCCCCCCTTTAGCACACATGACTCATCTGTAGCCACTGCAGGAAGGGGGCTGGAATCCCCACAGTGAGAGAGGAGGAGAGAGGAGGAGGAGAGAGAGAGAGAGAGAGAGAGAGAAAGAGAGACAGAGAGAGACAGGGAGAGAGAGAGTGCATGGAAAACTCCATAGTTTCTGCTGCTCTTCTGCTTTTACGTAATCGAGGGAAAAGGTTAGAGGGCAGCAGGGAGAGAGGGAGGGAGAGGGAAAAAAAGAGAGAGAGTGAGAGAGAAAGAGAGAGAGAGAGAGGAGTAAAGACAAGTGGTGCAGTCCTCTTGTTGCGCTGCTGTTTGAGTGTGTGTGTGTGTCTAGGAGTGTGTGTGTGCAGGGCCCCAGGGATAAATGCATGGCCATTTCTGCCTGGAGGGCCAGAGGCTGTGGGCTGGAGGGGGGTGAGGGGTGAGGGGGTGGGGACTCCATACCACCACCACAGGCCTGCGTGGTTCTAGGAATGGGGGAGGTTGCGAAACCACCGCTGCTATTTTTCCACGGGTGTGAGGGGGGCATGGTGAAGCTGTGGAGAGGCTTCTGCCTGTCAATACACTGCCAGCAGCAGCTACGGCCCTCTGCCTCACTGTCCACAGTTCGATACGGTCACCGACAACACGTGCCAACACACACACACACACACACATACAAAACATAAAGCATGTGCACACACATGTTCATTAGCGCATGTTAAGAGGACATACACGCCTGACCGTAAGAATATATATATATATTCATAAATATTCGTTCAGATGTGTATGTCCTGTTTAACAATTAAATGTGTAAATATTTTTTAGACACGTACTCACACATATGTACACACATCCACACACTCTCCTGCCTAACTCGGATAGACAGTAAGAGAAACACATACACGCACACACACACACACACACACACACACATACACACATTCACATACACATATACACATACACACAAGAAGGAGTAAAAAATCAAGTCACGTTTACTCCACGATGGTCTGGCTGCTGCTCGGGAGTGACCCCTGGGCCTCCTCTGTGGTGGGGAGCCAATGATTTGTTTAAGCGGAACGAATAGAGAGAGAGACAGAGAAAAAGCAAGAGAGAGGGGAGAGAGGAAGAGAGGGATGAGGGGAAGGGCCAGAGGGGAGAAGGAGAGAGAGGGAAAGAGAGAGGAGAGGGAGGGCTATAGAGAGAGAGATGGAGAAAAACAGAGAGAGAGAGAGAGAGAGAGAGAGAGAGAGAGACGGAGAGATTGTATGGCTGTGTAGGGTAGATCAGTGGATGTAATAACAACCTATCCTCATCTGAGGGCCAGGCTGCGCTGGTTGGGGAAAGGGTGGGGGTGGGGGTGGGGGTGGTGGCAGAGGGGACAGTAGGGGAGCAGTGCAGAGAGGAGCAAGCACGTGCAAAAGCCCCACACAACGCTCCGCAGGGGGAGTGGGTCTGGGTCTCTCATCTCCCACCGACCGCACACTCTGGGCTGGAGCAGTGGAAAAGAGCCTCTTTTCCAGCGCCAGAGGAGAGGCAAATGTCAGGTATTTTTATTAGGCTACAGATCGATGTAAAAATACAGGACCCCCCCCCTCCCTTTCCTCCATCCACATTTGGCAGCCATTTTTATAAACAGGCAGCAAGCGTGCGCTAGTGGGGAACGTGAGGGAATGGCAAAGACAGGGGAGAGGGGTGAGGGGAGAGGGGACAGGGGAGAGGGGAGAGGGGTAAGGGGTGAGGGGAGAGGGGTAAGGGGTGAGGGGAGGGGGGACAGGGGAGAGGGGAGAGGGGTAAGGGGTGAGGGGTAAGGGGTGAGGGGAGAGGGGTAAGGGGTAAGGGGTGAGGGGAGAGGGGACAGGGGAGAGGGGAGCGGGGTAAGGGGTGAGGGGTAAGGGGTGAGGGGAGAGGGGTAAGGGGTGAGGGGAGGGGGGACAGGGGAGAGGGGAGAGGGGTAAGGGGTAAGGGGTGAGGGGAGAGGGGACAGGGGAGAGGGGAGAGGGGTAAGGGGTGAGGGGAGAGGGGACAGGGGAGAGGGGAGAGGGGTAAGGGGTGAGGGGAGAGGGGACAGGGGAGAGGGGAGAGGGGTAAGGGGTGAGGGGTAAGGGGTGAGGGGAGAGGGGACAGGGGAGAGGGGAGCGGGGGTAAGGGGAAGGCCAGTGGCACAGCTGTTTCGGAGGGAGCAGGGGGACAGATAATCGCTCCTAACTGTTACCATTCCTCTGGACCGGTTACTGACAAACTTTGGCGAAGGCTTCCATCGCATGACACCAACTTGACATGAAGAGGCTGAACTTGGACTTAGGGACTTAGAGATTTTAAACCACAGGTTTAAGAACTGTAGTGTTGGAAAAAGAAATTATGCCAGAAAAGTCCAGACAGAAAAACGCAATAAAGTGTGTGCGTGTTTGTGTGTGTGTGTGTGTGTATGTGCATTCGTGTGTGTGTATGAGAGAGAGAGAGATAGAGGGAAAGAGAAAGAGAGAGAGCAAGAGAGAGAAAGATAGAGAGAGAGAGAGGCAAAAGTAAAAAGGAAAACATTGATTACCTCATGCTGTCTTTGCCATCACTCTCAGGGCTGCCATCGCCCTGCTGCCTTTCAATGGTGCCCTCGTTTGTCCTCTTGCTCTCCCTCTCTCTCTCCCTCTCCCTCTCCCACTCTCTATCCCCCTCTCCGCCACCCTCTTTTGGGTAGGGTTCCGGAGGAGGCAGGGGCAGGGGCGTGTGTCTGCTCTGGCTGCCCATGGTGCCCCCTCCCTGGGTCGGGGCCTGCAGTCTCTCCCTGGTGCCCGTCCCCCCTCCGTTGGGGGCAGGAGCGGGGGCAGGGGCAGGGGCAGGGGCGGCGATGGCGGGGAGGCAAGGGAGGGCGGGGCCGGGTCTCGGCACCTCGCTGCAGCGCTTGATGGCCTGCAGCTGGGAGAGGGGCACGATGTCGGCCCCCTGGGGCCGGTGCCAGACGGTCAGCCGGTCGGCTGAGTTGTAGTAGTAGAAGCGGCTGCTCTGCGGGTCGAACAGCTCCCACCACTGGTTGCCGTCGGCCTGCCGCACCGGGGCGCCCGCGGGGGGCTCCCAGCCGCACTCGCCCGTGGACAGGTTCACGTACATGTGCTCTCGGGAGCGCGGCTCCAGGATCTCCACCCAGTCAGAGCTGCAGAGGCAGGCAGAGAGAGAGAGAGAAAAAGAGAGAACGAGTGAGAACAAGAGAGAGAGAGAGAGGGAGAGAGAGAGAGAGAAAGAGAGAGAGAGAGAGAGAGAGAGAGAGAGAGAGAGAGAGATAAGCGCTGTGAGGTAATATGTCTTCTTTAGGCGTGCCTGCATGCATTTCAATAAAGCCATTATCACAAGATAGAGGAGACTGCACACCTAAATCGATTACACTACAGGTGCAGCCAATTCACAGAATAGTTTTACTTTTTATCTTGATTTTTTTTCCAAGTTGCAAAGCCAGAGAGCTAGAGACCCAAGGCAGGGAGCTGGAGAAAGAGAGAAGAGAAAGAGCTCCTGCAGTGCATCTACTTGCTTCATGTATATTTATTTGCACTGGAACGAGGAGCCATGCGGACAAGCAGCATTTATTTCCACAAGGCACAGTGTGCACTAAAGCATAGCAGCAGGAAACTAGTTGTAAAATAATCGAAAATGTAATCTAAATATAAATAAAGCCACATTAACCACAGCATCCCATCTCATTAACTCTTTCTCTTCCTATGCCGTTCCATAGTTTGGTGTCCTCTCTCCCAGATAAGAACACAGTCACTGAATGTAACAAGCGCAATCAGAGATGGCAACCTGGCTCCACATATGGGCGAACAGACAGACAGACAGACAGACAGACAGACAGACAGACAGACAGACAGACAGACAGACAGACAGACAGACAGACAGACAGACAGACACACACACACACACACACACACACACACACACATGGACAGGGTCACTGCAATACCTGGTCAATCCCTCCATCAGATGTAGATGCATGCATATCTACCACAGTTAATGGTCTCTACTACTGCATGACAAAACATGAAAGTGGAGACTAAATGTTCGATTCCTGGCAAAAGCATTGGATTAATTAGCATGGCCATTAATTACATACACACACACAGAGGCCTAGCCTAATGGCTCATTGGTTCACTGATAGGGCACAGGAGTAAACGAGGGCTGGGGAAAGAGGAGCCACAGCTGCGCAACAGCCCCACATTTAGGGATGACGTGAACGTCTCCTGTGAAATAGGCTACTGATTGCCTCGCCGATGACACACAGAGAGCCACTGTGATGAGATTTAGAGCAGTGGCACACATGGGGCAATCATATTAAATGCCTGAGTGGGAATTAAACTGAATTAGGTGTGATGCTTTCAGTCTGGTGCACTAAGCATTTCAAATCGTCATCCCTGAGCCTCTGGTCCAGCCGAGAGAGAGAGAGAGAGAAAGAGAGAGAAAGAAAGAGAGCGTGTGTCAGTGTGCATGTGTGTGTGAGTGTGCATGTGTGTGTGGGTGTGTATGTAGCGTGTGCGTGCATGTGTGTGTGTGTAGTGTGTGTGTGCATATGTGTGTATGTGTAATGTGTGTGTAGTGTGTGTGAGTGTGCAGGAGTATTTCTGTGTGTGTGTGTGTGTGTGTGTATGTGTGCATGTGTGTGTGTATGTGTGAGTGTGTGTGTGTATGTGTGCATGTATGTGTGTGTGTGTGTGTGTGTGTGCGTGTGTGTGTGGTGCCCTGTCAGCATTTGCTTAGACCTGGTGCCAGATAGTGGCACAGGAGAAGCAACAGCGAGAGCTACGACGTCCCTGCATGTGCCTAGGCAAACACATGGCACACAAATCCTCACATGCAGGCAAGAAAGCACACACACACACACACACACACACACACACACACACACACACACACACACACAAACACACACGTGCATGTCCAAATACACAGTCACACATTCATACACACACATACACACATGCAAACAAACACACAAACGTATGCACACACACACACACACATACTCACATGCAAACACACAAACATATGCCAACACACCCCCCCCACACACATATGCAAATGGAAAACACACAAACACACATGCAAAACACACACACACAGACACACACACACACACGCGTGTGCGCTAAAGCCAGTAGTCCCAAGGATCACTATCCGCTGACAGAGGCTCCATCCGGAGGCTGAGAAGGACTAACTGCCATCTCAGCACAACAAGTAGACGCAGAGAACAGGGGAACAGATGGGTGGATTAGAGAGAGAGAGAGAGAGAAAGAGAGGGAGAGACAGAGAGAGAGAAAGAGAGAGAGAGAGAGAGAGGGAGGGACAGAGAGAGAGAGAGGGACAGAGATAAAGATGCAGAGGGAGAGGGAGAGAGAGTGGAAAAAGAGTGAAAGAGCTGGTGAAATAGATAATTGAGAGTGTCAGAGAGAGAGTGAAAAAAGGAGAGAAAGACAGAGTAAGAGAGAGGGAGAGGGAGAAGGGAAAAGAGTGAAAGAGCCAGTGAAATAGATAAGTGAGTGTGTCAGTGGGAGTATGAAGAGACTGACACAGTGAACAAGGGGAGTAAGTGGAGCTGGAGTGTGTGTGTGTGTGTGAGTGTGTGTGTGTGCGTGTGTGTGTGTGTGCTAGTGACGGAACATGAAGCATGTGAGAGATAGAGAGACACACAGCGTTAGACATGAAGAGAGGGAAGGATCAATCTCCTGACCCTCCTAACACAGGGCACAGAAATGCCACAGAGAGGACATAGAATGCTTCTCACACACACACACACACACACACACACACACACACACACACACACACACACACACACACACACACAGGAAAGGATAAAGAGGAGTGTGTGAACTTGACAGCATTAATGCAGACAGAGCATACAGCGTGCCTGTGTGTGTGTGTGTGTGTGTGTGTGTGTGTGTTTAAGTGTGTGTGTGTATGTGTATGTGTATGTGTGTGTATGTGTATGTGTATGTGTATGTGTATGTGTATGTGTATGTGTATGTGTATGTGTATGTGTGTGAGTGTGTTTAAGTGTGTGTGTGTGTGTATGTGTATGTGTGTGTATGTGTATGTGTATGTGTATGTGTATGTGTATGTGTGTGAGTGTGTTTAAGTGTGTGTGTGTGTGCAAGAGCACCATAAGAATGCAGGGTGGAGCTCTAAGTCTGTAAATCAAATATTTGATGCAATAACAGGAAAGCGATCCACAGGGCCTGTTATTCTGGACCCATCATCCCCCCACAGCACAAACACAAACAGTGACCACAGCCATCGTGCTCTCACACAGCACACAGCAGAGCTATAACTCACACAGCACAGAGCACTACTTACTGGGACATTTCCACTGCACTGTGTCCTATCATGGGACTGAAGAGGACCCAAATACACCCATGGACATCAGCCTGGAATTATGAACATGTTGTAATAATATCTTTCCGTTATCTGAGATTGATTTGAGCATAAACTGAGATCCTTCAACAGATATCCGTTTCATAACTATAACTGCAGCCAAAGTGGTTGTTGACATCTTGTAGCCTCTTAGTGATCAAGTTAGCAATTATGTCCTCCTTTTGTAAGTCGCTTTGGATAAAAGCGTCTGCTAAGTGTAATGTAATGTAATGTAATAATGATCACCGTACCACCAATGGAACGACTCACTGTGAATGAAAAAACGTAACTACAACATTGTAACATTGCTATGACATCACACAGAGTCTTTAGTAACACATTACAACTTGGTCATTGCCATTTTGGTAACAACAAAGTTATAATAGGGGGTGCCTCTTTAAAGGGCTAAAAGTTGATTTGATTGCAGTTTGCAATCTGGGTTTATACTTTCCTCTCATTATGCTAAGGTTGTGAGAGTATTAAAAGATTCAATTAAGCCTCATTAAATGGGATATTAAGGACCTTAAGGACCCTGAACAACTGCCCTCCCCGACTGAGACATGCCCGTTGTGATGGCAGTCAATGTGCTCTATCTAGCGTATCAGTGCAGTGTTCGGGGTGTGTTAGCGCTTGTTTGGCTGGCAAAGGCCTGTTTTTAGACGCGGCCATTCCTCTTCCAGCGCGAGCCTCCCAGCTGTGTCAAACTGCAGGAGGGCAGCGCAAGTGCCGGGCTAATTTAGGTCGCCGTACGCCCTCAAAGACGGAAGCTACACTCCTTCGTGATCTAGTTTTCTCGGCTGCAAAAGTAACAGCGTTCACCGCCTCGAGCGAACTGGGTTTTTTTTTTTTTTTTTCAGGGCCACGAGGGAGTTTGGGCGGCAGCCTCCAACCTGGAAACCTGGTGCAGGTGGAGGGAGAACGCAGCTATGGGCTGTACCACTGCCACCACCACCGCCACATTCATCACCTGGAGACCACATCAGCACAATACAGTGCTTGCTAGTCACTGCCAAGTCTGTGGCAAGATACAAACACCCCCTGTTAGACACAACGCAGGCAAAAAAAAAACCACACAAAATAAAAAACACACTCTCATCTCATCAGACCATAACATGAACACGCTGACTAGACAGCTAGACAAAACTACACCTGTTCTGCAAGGACCTACCCCCACCCACACCCCTACCCCCATCACCATCACCATGACTCCCTCCAAGTGGCAGAGCCCCATATACCCCCAACCCAACCCAACGCCACCCCACCTCCCTCCACTCCTCACCCCACCCAACCCACCAGGCCAGACGGCCTCACACGAGGGCACGGGTGTGAAACGTGACCAGGCTGGTCCGAGGGAGGAGGAGCAGCAGGAGCGGCAGCTGGCCTCGAGGCCTTGAGGGGTGGCCGAGTGCCCGGCATGCCCATGGAGGGAGGGGTGGGTGGCAGAGAGGAGAGGAGAGGAGAGGAGAGGAGAGGAGAGGAGAGGAGAGGAGAGGAGAGGAGAGGAGAGGAGGGAAAGGGAAGGGTGCACCGTCCGGGTGGGACAAGCCTGCTGTTGGCATGCCAACTCAGTATCCAGGGCACTAAACAAGCCAACCAACCAAAATGCCACAAGTGTATCTTAGGAGCAGGACTTGATGAGTGGGGGTAGACTGTTGGTCAGCAATCAGGACTTGCAAAAAGAAAAAGCCACACCAGCAGGTTGCGGGTTTAGTCCTAGATTTAGGGTCTACTATCATTTGTATCCCCTTGAGTAAGGCACTTAACGTGTCTTCACTTTAACGTGTCTTAAAGATTCTCCAGGCATACTGTCTCTGTAGTTAGTCCACTGCAAGTCGCACTGGACGAGAGCGACTGGTAAACGACAATGCAATGTCATGTAATTTGCGGACTCCAGCCCACTGCAAGGCCACTCAGCCCGAAAGGAGAAGAGGAGGGGAAACTCAGGAAACGCTGTGTGTAATGACATCACTGTAGTGAGCGGAGGGGCGGCTTAGTCGACAGTGGTAGTGGCAGAAGGCTGAGGGAGAAGGCTGGGGTGGCAGGAGGAGTAGAGGGCCGCTCCTGATCTGCCAGCTGGCTGGCTATTGCCCCATGTGTGTCCTGTGCCCACAGCACCCCCCTGTCTGCACACAGCCAACAAGCACTCCTGGGCAGCTCCAAGCTCTGTCACTGCCGAAACGCCTCGCTGCACATTAGGGTCATTTTTTGTATTGGTGTTTCTTTGTCTTTGTCTTAAATGTAGCACGTCTAAAAGGCCAACTGATACTCTGAATTAGAGAAAGAGTCAGTGCTGCCATCTTTGACAAACAGAACACTGCCACCCCTCGTTATCCGATGCTGGCAGGGAGAGATGGAGGCATTCTGTGTGGAGGGAGGAGGGAGGGGATGGGGATGGAGGGAGCAGGGGCTGGCAGGTACTGTATGGTCGGTCGGTCGGTGCCCAGTGCCAAGTGGATCTGGCGGGCGAGCGTGAAACTGGGCCTCCTGCGCTCGTTCCCTCGGCGGCCCTCCGCTCTCTCTGCCCTCCCGTGCCGGCCCGACCATCTGGACCCGACGCCAGCAAACGGCCGGCTTCACCATAATTAACACCGCTAACCACGCCGGCCCTTATCTGGCCAGACACAGCCACTCCGCCGCAGCATGATGTTCAGATAAAGCCTTCTATGTGGATAAACAAGCACAACTGTGTGTGTGAGTGTGTGTGTGTGTGTTTTTGTGAAGAGGGGGTGTGGGGGTGTTAGTGTGAGTGCCTGAGAAAAAAAAAGGGGGGGGGGGGTAGTGTGAGTGCCTGAAAAGCACTTCTGTGTGTGTGTGTGTGTTTGTGAAAAGCACCTTTGTGTGTGTGTGTGTGTGTGTGTGTGTGTGTGTGTGTGTGAGAAAACAAGTCAGAGAACTAGGAGGGATAATAGTTTTGAGGGGGTGGCGGAGGTCAGGTTTTATGACGACTCCCTGTAATTCACCACAGAGAAAGCCCAGCTGTTTGCACCATGGGCATTCAGGCCTTAGTGAGGGGGCGCCAGCCTACGGGTCGATCGATCACAAGTAGTTTTATGGAGGGGAGGGTGACTAAGAGGCAAAATTTAGGACCATCAGTGACTAAAAGCATTTTTTGGTCACTGTGACCCCCAACCCCCCCCATCCATGCAACACCAACCCCAACCCCGCCATGGTACCCATCCCCCAACTCCACCCACTCTTTTCTCAGTGCCTGTGAAATCCCGAGGGAGGCTACAGTTTCAGCCACGGCATGCTTCACGGTGGATTCCAGTCTGCCAGGGTCATATGTTTGGCATTACACCATCATAAAAACACATTTCCTCAACTTTTTTCTCTTTCTGTTTTTTTTTCTTTTCTTTTCTTTTTTTTTATGGTCGACACGTGTGGAATGTCTTCTGACATGAGAACACAGCCATAAAACCCAGTGGGGGTGATGGCTGGCCAGCGAGGAGGATTCCTCTTACATCAACAGGTACCCGAGCGTCTGGGAGCGCAGTGTTGTGAGGGCTTCTGCTGAGTAAATATACAGCAATTACGACCCAGGCGACAGGCACGGCCTCTCCCTGATGCAAGCTGACAGGCAGGAAGGCTGGGGATTTTCTTTTAAGTGCTGGTAAAGATGGCGCCCCAACCGCTCTCCACCACCACCACCACCACCACCACTATCCCAACGCCATCTCTCCATTATGCTCCCTTCCTCTCCTCAACTGCACAACACAAATCCTCTTTGCTTCTCCTCTTAAGTGTGTCAATCATAGGGGCTTTGCATGTCTGCAGCGATGAGTGGCCTTGGCTTGGGGTGTGTGTGTGTGTGTGTGTGTGTGTGTGTCTGTGTGTGTGTTTGTGTCTGTGTGTGTGCGTGTGTGTTTGTGTCTGTGTGTGCGTGTGTGTGTGTGAGTGTGTGTGTTAATGTTTGTGTGCGTGTTTGTGTCTGTTTGTGTGAGTGTGTGTGTGTGTGTCTGTGTGTGCGTGTGCATGTGTGTGTGTGTGTGTGTGAGTGTGTGTGTGTCTGTGTGTGTGTGTGTGTCTGTGTGTGTGTGTGTGTCTGTGTGTGTTATGCAACGACACCCGGGGCCAGGGGATGATAACGAGTTCCTCGTGGTCGTCCTGGTAAACAAACGACTGGAGCGATTTCTCTGTGGGAGGCTCTCGTCCAGCGCCGCTTAACCAGCAGCATCCACTTCAGCCTGTCAGGATCAGGATCTTCTCATCCCAACGGCTTCGCGCAAATCTGCGAGTGGCACGACTGACTGAGCGAGGCTGCGAAGAGGCCACGGTTCAAATCCGCAGCTGCCGTTGTGCCCTTATAAAGACACTCGTTTCAGTGTGCGAGCCAACCCCCGAGTTGGGGCTTCGAAATGTTAGGAGTCGTCTGCCCTTCGTGAGCGCGCCGTCTGGTAAAAATTACGGCAATGAAACAAAAATGGTGCGATGATGGTATTGTGTGTTTATTCTCAAAATCTGACAAAAGCTTTGCCTCTCTTTGATGGACGCGCACAAGGCCCTTTTGTGAAAAGCCTGGGCCGGGCAGATATTTTCCCAACCTGAAAGTTATTTCAGAAGTGAATGGGGGAAAAAAATACATTAAATTACCTACAAAAACACCCCGAAAATAGACGGCAAATGGCAGAGCAGCGCGCCAAACCCCGGGAGACCGCAAACACGTGTGCAGACGTACATGCGAAGACAAACACGCAAACACCCTCCACCCCTTGCTTCCTTGAGCTTTGTGGGTCACCCTGATGAAGCATTCCTTCATTATGTCCATAGTAACCTAAAACACCCCGTCTAATAATAGCCCTCCATTCAATTCTCAGCTTCACACCAGCGAAAACAACCGGCTGTTGTGATGCACCATTGTCTCGAAAATACCCAGACGCAGCATACTTCCCAGCGCAAGTGCAACAGCGCTGGACGTTATACTCTGAAAACAAGGCCAGAGGGTATGATACATCAGTCATAGTAATTTAGACAGGCTTGGATAGAATGTTGATTATGCCAAATCAGTTCTGGAATATTCCATTAGCTGGGCCTCGAGCCTATGGTTTACCTTGGGGGATTAAAAAACAGGCGATTACTTACTTGGACACCTGATAACCCAGTACAAAAAACGTGCCGTGAGAACATTCTGGCACGACCTGTGACAACTGCAAAAAGGTAAACACTGCGATAGGACAATGGGAAACCACACAAAAGCCAACCAAAATGGAAACCAGTGGCCCGTGTTGCCCCAAGCCAACTCCTAGTTTGTCTCCTTGTCTCTCGCACTCTCTCTCTCTTCCCTCCCTCTCTTTCTCTCTCTCTTTCTCTATCTTTCTCTCTCTCTCTCATTCTTTCTCCCTGTGGCCCTCCCGTGTGGGCAAGGTTGGAAACCGGCCTGACGAAGAGTTATTCTGAGCAGGGCACTTGACCCCGCATCCCTTGCGGGCCACGCCAAGCAAGCTGGTGTTTAAAAAAAAAAAAAAAAAAAACAGGGGCAGCCATTCATCCAGCTAACCTAGCGCTAGTCTTTGGTCCAACCTCTGAGGCCACCGCTGCCAAACACAGCTAGCATATTTACAGACCTTGCTGTTTCCTGCCAGGGCCTCAGGAGACAAACAATCCATTCTCCAGAACATTCTGAAATTAACTAGATGTTAAAACAATAATAGTAATAATAATAATAATAATAAAAAATGTCCCTTTAAGGAGTAATGTCCTTCCTGTGCACCCAGCCCATGGAGGTTAGAGGCAGGGGAGTAACGGTCGACTGGGAGGGCGGGCGAGTGAGCAATGGCCATCCATAGGTGTGGGCCTCAGGAAATGCCTACCTGAAAATAGCCACGTGTGTGTTGACTTTAACACTTTCAGCCCAACAGCTCTACCCGCAAGCAACCGCTGTGGCCCCCCTCCAGCCCCCTCCAGCCAGCACAGGGGGGTGAATGGGCTTTCTGAGGGGGGACAAACACTCTCGTAGCAACAGGTCATGACAGCTTAACCCACACAACTAATCAAGCCAGTATCAGAAAATATCAGCACAAACATGCACATAAACACATTCACGCCATGCCAGCACGCGCATACATGCTTGTTGCATTCTGCTTGCAATTTTCTGCTTTTAGCTACACACACACACACACACACACACACACAAACAGGTGTGAGCATGCACAAACAAACACAGCAGTGAGTGTATGCATGCACACTCACTCACTCACTCACTCACTCTCTCACTCTCTCACTCTCTCACTCTCTCACTCACACAGGCGTAGTAACAGGATGGGATTTTGGGGTGGGGGCTGGCGGAAATAGGAGTGAGCGCACTGACAGCTCGTTTGGACAGAAAACAAACTGCCGGCTGCACCTGTCAGAGGAATTCTGTGGCTCTATTGTGCACAGCCTTCCCTGTCATTCCTACAATACCATGGAGAGGAGGTTACACACACACACACACACATGTATACACACACACACACACAGACACACACACACACACACACACACACAGCTACACATACAACCACCTGTGACATATGGTAATGTCTATATTGTGTGTGTGTGCGTGTGTGCGCAAGTGTTTAGGACAGAGAGAGAAATGGATAGAGAGAGAGAGATAGAGAGAGAGAAAGAGAGAGAGAGAGAGAGAGAGAGAGAGACAAACAGACAGAAAGACAGAGAGAAAAAGGAAGAAAAAGACTCTTTGAATACCTGAAACCTTGCTTGATCCTGCTCATCCAGACTGCCCACTATCAGCAGTTAAAGAACAATAGAGTCTACAGTTCCTTGCCAAACAGACGGTCAAGATAATACTACGCAGGCCCCCTTGCCTTGTGTGTGGGGTTCGGTTACCTGCGTCCACCTGGTGCACCACAGGGGGCAAGGCGATACGAGCACAGGGTCTTTAAATACCACAAGGTTAATTTAGCTTGACACCCTCACCCCGCACAGGGGTTTGCTGTCAACAGCTGTGTCTCTCGGTGGGATTTTGGGTGTTCGATCCTGGCTTGGGTTTACTCAACCAAGGAACAACTGTTGCAGGATCAGAGGATTGTCACAGGGTACAGACAAAGACGTCCAATTAGCTGAAGTATGCCCAACATCTCTGGGCTTAGATGAAGCCAGTAGAAAGACATGGGTGACAGCCATACGCCTGTGCCTACATTGGTAATGTAAGGTTTTCAGTAGAGGTCATTGTTTCTTTCTGATCTACGATCTCACTGATCATAGATAGTGTAGAAAACATGCAATCTTTTCTTTATTTGCAGGATTTAAAATTGGTCATTTCAAAGATGCGCCTATAAAATTTAAGGCAGATTTAAAGGGGAACTTTGACACATTTGAACCCGTTTCCTACTACTAGATCTTAGCATACAGTATGCAAGGTCCTCTAACAGTAGGATATAGCTTCAAAGGTGCCAACATTCCCCTCTAGGAACCATGTTTTTGTGTGTTATAGGCTACTAAATCACCTTGGAAGTCAAACGCTAAATATAGTTGGCCAGCAACAAGGATAAGCCAACAACAACTGGACAACAGTGAGGCCTCATCTGATCTAAATCACGTCCCAGGAGCTGCTGCTTCTGCTCCTGGGAGTCTCAATCGGCCCGCTAAACGCGCAGCTGCTTACCTGCTTTTCCCAAATAGCCCGTAACCTTGGGAACGCAGGGCTGAGGGCCAGGTACACACGAGCCCAGATAAAACTGTCCCTGACCCTGGGGGGCTTCTCTCTCTCTCTGTCAGAGTGGTATTTGGGGTATTGGGGAAAGGTTAGCGGAGGCCTGTAAGGTTGCGCCTATTGAGGGCGAAAAGGCCACATGCTCCGTAAGTCACAGGAACTGGCACAGCAGTGGCCCCACATTCACACGGGATTCCCACCTTCCTTCTGGACACTGAGGGGAGCCAGTGTGTGTGTGTATGTGTGTGTGTGGTGTGTCTGTATGGAGTGCGTGTGTGTGCGCGCGCATGTGTGTGTGTGTGTCTGTGTGGAGTGTGCATACACGTGTGTGTGTGTGTGTATGTGTGGTGTGTATTTACGCTCACGTGTGTCTGTGTGTGTGTGTGTGTGCGCGCACGTGTGTGTGTGTGTGTGTGTGTGTGTGTGCGCGCACGTGTGTGTGTGTGGAGTGTGTGAAGTGTGTAGGCTTACAGAGGCCCTCGCAGCTGCTGGTGCCTGTTGAACGTATCCCGCTCTCCCCTACAGAAGTGCAGGCCAACTCTGAGCTCTGCTCTTTTTTCTCAGAAGAGGGAGAACATGCTAGGAATGATGGAGCTGGCTTTGTCTTCACAGATCAGGCTTGGTGTGTGTGTGTGCATGCGTGTGTGTTTGTGTAGGCGCACGTGTGTGTGTGTGTATGCATGCGTGTGTGTTTGTGTGCATGTTTGTGTGTGTGTGCGTATGTTTGTGTGTGTGTGTGTGTGTATGCATGCGTGTGTGTTTGTGTGCATGTTTGTGTGTGTGTGTGTGTGTGTGTCTGTGTATGTTTGTGTGTGTGTGTGTGTGTATGTGTGTGTGTGTATGTGTGTGTGTGTGTGTGTGTCTGTATGTGAAGCTGGGAAGTGGCAGCGCGCCAGGAAAAAGGAAACACACAAACATGAGACACAGAGAGAGAGGGGACATTTGGAGAGAGAGAAAGAGAGAAGAGAACGGATGAAGAGAAACAATACAGGAGAGTCGGAGACCAGAGAGACGTAAGAGGCGGCCTGAAAGAGAGGAAACGTGCTAAAGAGAGACGAGAGAGGGCAGAGGCCACGAGGGGAGGCAGAGTTGAAAGACAACGACAGAGAAGAGGGAGAGGAAAGAGGCCGTGCGAAAGAGCAAGAGGGTCCGAGGAACGAGGGGAACGAGTGATTGACAGTAACACCAAGGTCCCCATCATCCACGTACAGAGGGCTCAGGTCATCCACTCGGCCTCAGCTCCTCAACAAACACAGACAGGTGACATCCCAGATGACAGTGTCATATTGGGACAGGTGACATTAGAGCCCGATGTAAATCACAAACACTATGACTTCTGTAGCCTAAATGACAGGAAAACCCAGCAGAGGAGAATATCCAACAGAGCAGCTCTGCCACACAGTACAGCGGTTGCCTGCAGCCTGTTTCAGTTAAAGTTTTAAAGGGATTGTGACGGTGAATAGATGTGAATAGATGCATGAAGCGGCATAGTGTCTGGAAGGTGACACTCCTTCCACTTAAAAAGGCTGTGAGATTAGCAGATATCCACAGTGAAAACAACCCTGTGTGGAAGCTAGATTAATAACTTAAATGGTGTCCCATTTTGGAGTTAGCCTTAAATGACAAAGAATTATTTGGCGGAGAACTCAAAAAGCCACAAAGCCGTCCCCAAAAATACTTCCACCACCGCAAATCCATCCCAAAAATACCTCACCAACCATGGCATTCTCTTGCATAGCGTGAGAACTCGGATGAGGCGAATTGCACAATTGCGCACACAAGAGAGGTGACACTATGTGATCCTTGAGATTTTCGGAGGAGGGGGGTTGGGGTGAGGAGGTGATCGTCTTACATAACTTCACTGAGTGCTGCTCTAGTGAGAGGAGGAGAGAACCCCCCTTCCACAGCAAAAAAAAAAAAAAAGAAAACTTTAAGAACTTTTGTGATCATATGCATTACAATGCGTGCTCATAGCCCCCTACACTAATGGGTGGCTGGTCGGGACAATAGCGGCCATTGTCAGCCCCACCATCAGGCTTCATTCATCTGGAACAACACCCCCTGCCCACCACCACCGACCCCACCCCACCCCCACCCTCACCCCCCAGCACAGTTCTCACTCTCTCAGGGTCAGAGCAGCCAATCACAACACTTCGCAGGACCCCGCGGTCAGATTAAGGGTGTCTGTGCTAGGATAGGGGCATGGCGTCTATGGGCTGGGGAGTATGTGTGTGTGTGTGGGTGTGTGTGTGGAGAGGGGTGGGAGGGGCACAAGGGATAGAGAGAAAACGAGATAGACAAGGAAGTGAGACATAAAGAGAAAACAAGGCTCAGTGTCCCACCCAACCCCCCCCCCCTTCATCAGCCACAGACTCTCGCTATATAAAACAAGTTGACCTCATTGAGCACTGCTGCCTCAGCCACTCTATGGAGGCCATTGTCTCTGCTCCTCTCTACTACGCTGGTCCTCTTCCTCTGTCTGCTACAGCAGCAGCAGCAGCAGCCAGCAGAAGTTTCTGGAAACTTCCTCACACACACAGGCACACACAATAACACATACAAGCTACACCCATAGCCACATACACACAACCCCCTGCTGTGGGTGCAGAGTCAAAGTGTGTGTGTGTGTGTGTGTGTGTGTGTGTGTGTGTGTGTGTGTGTGTGTGTGTGTGTGTGTGTGTGTGTAAGTGTGTGCGGTGCGTTGCATGCATCCGCCAGTTGCAGTTGAAATGTCAGGACAACAACTGCACTAAAAGGCAACAATAAATTGTCCTCTGTGTTGAGCGAGCGGCAGGCACAATGCCCACCCCCCCTGCTCTCAGAGCATAAAACTTACCCCCTCCCTGACACCCCCCCAAAAAACTGGGACAAATGGACACATTGTCAGGCCAGGGAGAGTGGACATGCGGGAACATGTGCGCGCGACAGAACGAGAGTGAGAGGAGAGATGAGATGGATAGATAGAGAGAGTTGTGTGGAGGAGAGGACAGGGGGGCAGAAGGAAGGCCAGGGATGGCGGTTTAAGGGATCCTCCTCATCGTATTTATGATACAGAGCGTGTGCAAGAGGCTTCATCCGGGACGCCAGCTGTCATGCGTTCCCAACAATGAGCCTCTTTCACGGATAAGGGTTAATAACTCAAATGCAACGATCATACAGTGATTACCACTGACACTTCTGGTCTTGCTCAACTTGACTAGGCCGAACAAGTGCAGATTAACCGAAAATTCGGATCTGCAAACGAACTTTGTTTGTTGGCCATGTGGGTCAAGGGCAGGGGGAGAGTGATCCCCCACCATCTGTTCCGGACGAGTTCCAAAAAAGGTTAACCTGAGCGAACCTGAGCACCCAGCTCCGCCCCCTGGCTCTGGCCTTCCTAATGGATCTTCCAAGACACAGAACTCATATAGTGCAATAGATAAAAAGACGTCACATGCCCTAAAAAACACTGCGAAAATCTCATTTTTACAGGTTCCACTTGCCAGCTGAGCAACTCAGGGGACCTTTGTGTTGTTCTGAGATATTTCATTAGGTGTCGAGGGACGGAGATGTGCATTTCGCCACTCCCGGCTTCAGTACTTAGAAAACAACTTCAGTACTGAGCACCAATGGCAGCTGGAATGAACGATAAGCATAGGACTCTGGCCCCTAACTTTCCTAATGGCTCTACCAAGACACGGGATTCTCACTTTATCTACCCGGCGGATATCCTGTGAGATAGGCTAGCTTTGAGTGAAATTCCCCCGAGGGCTGAGATCACCGGTCTACATTTCAGGGGTGAAGGCCCAGAGAGGTCAGGGGTCGCCCACGCGACCCTGGAAGACCCGGGATGTCTGAGCGATCGCCATGGCGACAGGGGCAAACCGCCCCGCGGAGTGACGGATGTTGTTGGTGTTCACAAGAGGCTTAAGGGGAGGTCTGAGCGCGAGACGGGATGGAGATAATGGTTTCCTCCACGGGGGCTGAGGGTGTTGGGGCGGATTTAGGCATTAACCCCCAAGTCCCACTCTGGAGGACGATAAAGATGGGGTCCAGTTAGGGGAGAAGTGGGGGTAGTAGGGGTGGATGACAAGACCCTAAGCTCTGAGCGCTAAGCATATGGATACAGATACAAATCGTCTCTACGCTTGCATGGCAATTGAAGTGGATACCTCTCTGCTAGGTTAGTGAGATAAGCAGACCTCAGAGATGAGTGTGTGGGGAGAGTGGGAGCTCTAGAGCAGGAACGGTAGCCAGGGGAGGCGACCAACAGAAACAGATGGCAGAAAGAGTGACTCAGAACCACATATGTTACATACGGCAGCAAAAGCACACAACCTAGGCTAGTCATCACAGCAAGTGGGACATACAAGCACACACACACATACACACACACACACACACACACACCCACACACACACACAGCATACAACCTAGTCATCAAAGCAAGTGGCACATACAAGCACACACACACAAACAGACACATACAAACACAAACGACCTGAGGTGATAAAAGCTAAGCTTAACTCCTCACATCTGGTACAATAAAGAGTAAAAGGTACAAAAAAATGCATGAGTGAGGGACACAGACAGACAGAACGGAGGGGTAAGCACTACATGTGTGTGCAGGAGCCCAAATCTTAATGCCACGTGAAAACACCACTGGGATTACTCCACTCTTCCTGACAGGGCATTCAGCGGAAGCCATCCAGCCCAGCCCCCACCCTCCCCCCACTACGCCTCCAAGACAACTGAGAACTTTTTGCACCACAAAACCAACGAGACATGAAAGCACATCACCAAAGACCCATCAAACACAGCCATCCTCAAAGCGTTTGTCACATTTGCCCTGAAAGGACCATCACTCTCTCAACACACACACAAACACACACAGAGACAGTCACACACACACACAGAAAAGACACACACAAACACAAACACAGAGCAAGGTAGCAAAACTAACAGTGTCGCACACCCTTTTGTGAGCAATTTTTTTGTGCATGTACACAAGAGGAAAAACATCCTATTTCAAGCTTGCAGTTTGCAACCGTATGAGGAGAAAGCAGCACAAAAAGAAGTGCAAGAAAGCTTAATAAGTCCCTGAATTTAGAGGGCCTCATGTGAGCACACTTTGCAAAAAGGAACATGTTGTTCGCTACTAATTTTAGCCTGCAGGGGACACTTTGGGTAAAATCAGACTAGTTACTTCTCTTCAGAGCATCTGTAGTTCAGCTTCTCTCGGCTTCAATAAGCCTCTCAATGGAACTGCTGCATTCCAACAGAAAGCTGTCCTTCATTCACCTGCCCCACATTTAGGCCTACTTCAGGGACAAATACCGCACACAGGCACAGTGACAGATACAGTATTAATACTGGTGTGCAATAACAGAAAAACAGAATCACACTGATGTTTACAGTTTCTCAAAAGTGACCACATCATGTTGTGCTTGATATAACTGGGATGTTCACTGACCTCTATCTACGCAGGACAAGCGATAAATTAAACTGGTTTTAATGTAACCTGGACAATATTTGACAACAGAGTCACCAGAAAGCAAACTAGCCCACAGGAATCCAACAAGTCGACATAATACTGCTCTGAGATGGGGTCTCTTCTCATGTCTGTGGGCAGGACAAATGGGACATTTGTTTCGCACTTGTGTTACAACTCTGTGAACCACAGCAAAGCCAATTCGCGAATCAGTTAAAGGGAGACTGGAAGGAAACTAGTAATAAACTCAACACCACATGCGAACTAATATTCCACTGATGGATACGGTTCTTTGGTGTTGGAAGCTTGAAAGCTCTAGTCTAGTCAATTGACATATGGACGTCTCAAAAGAAGGTAGTTAATCACAACCACAAATGACGTTTTTTTACGTCGGCATCTCTACATTTACCACTACAGTTAACCAAACTTAACCCCTAGGCAATTATTGGTCTTATTAATGCAAATTTCCTGAGGAGTAAGAACAATCCAAAGTAGTTGCCAACGTAGTTACGACCTTATGACATGGCTAGGTTAGCACTGGATAGTCTTGTAGCGAATACACTTTCGAGGTTTCAAACTGAATCCGATTATTTTTAATGTATCAAAGTTCAAAGTACAAGTGACGTTCCCAAGGCAACAAAAGACCTGACCTAAATTAGGCTGAAATTGACCATGTCTAGAGCAACCTGTGCTCAGATCAGAGACTGTATACAGTCATTCGTTCAGACTGACAAGCATTGGTAGCAGCTAAGTCAACCTTCCATTGAAATGAATGAATGACTGAAGAGCGCGCTGAAAATGAAGTGAAGCTGGGTATGTAACTAACGTTAAAGTTAACCTCGTCGTGGACAACGACTCGGTTTTATGAGCACATTCGAAGAAATACTTAGTCTTTTGGCAAGTCTAAAAGTGTTTTTTTTTTCCATTAGTAGCTACTGTAACGCTATTGACCATTGAACAGCAAAAGCCGTGGTTGCCAGTAGGGTCTCGTTCACATGCAAATCTTAACCGCCAAACATGAGACCTGTAGGATACGCAGGGGGCTATATTTTATCCTACATAATTCTAATTGGATGTAACCTAACGTTTACATTTTCAATAGGTGAAATATTATTACCTTGTTGCGGCCATCACCCTCACATCGTACGCAAAAAACTCCAGTAGAAAGTTTGAAGTAAGGAAAGTTTTTCCCCTGGTCGGACGTCCTGTGTGAGCATGCGAGTCGGTAGCGATGTGTGTTGGGGATCCAGTCTCCGCCTTCGCACGTGAGACTAGGGACTGTCGGGTGTCCATCGCCCGCATCCCCCGCCCCTTCTAAGCACTATCGTCTGCCTTGAGTCTAGTCTACCTAAATAATAAAGTATTGCCCTTAGTTGTACATTGTCGTTTATTGGTGACACTATAGGACAATCCTATTTTCCCCTGTTTCCAACTCAGAGATGAAGAGCATCCCTCCGCATATTCTGTGCAGTGTCTCAGTGCGTTTGCTTGGTTGCGCGCTTTACCGCAATATTAAATTATTGTGGAGCATTTGGAAAAACAGAGACACCTGCTGGTAGGTACTGGCTTGAAATGTATGCTGGAAAGCTCTAAATGGCGCATCACGTTGTTTGGACATGACGTTTCATTAGTAGCCTAATTATTAGGGTACATGGCATATGGTAATAATACAGAATTTAAAAATTAAAACATGGGAGACTCAGATTAGAAAATCATCAGGGTGGAATTACATACTTTATTTACTATCAGCATTCCCTGTAATCAAGAACAGCCATTATTACAACAAAGGAGGAACTAATACTGTACAGGCATGGCAATATTTTTTGTATGACACACTTATCACACATTATGTCATGCTATTATATCAGGTATGGTTTAAGACAAATCTAGTATGTTACATGAATGCTCTTAAAGTAAGACATTCAGACAGAGCATTCTGTATTTTGGGCAATCTAAATGAACGCACTCACTGATTCACGTTAGATATAGTACATACATTATTGACCTTGAAAGGTCAAGTCCTACATTTATGCTGTGTAGAAAATACTGATACATTTACATGAATTGCACAACATCGATTCAAATACATACTGTACAGCAGTTTCCTTGTTTTGAAAAGGTAGCAGCTTAGCATGGAAGAGATCAGACCGAGTTCTGGCCAACTTCTGGCTCTGGTCCTGCTGGGCTCTGGCCCTGATCTGGCAGACGTTTGGCCATGATCTGGCATCGAACCTGAGGTGGCCAGATCTCTTCCAAGGTTAGCGGCTGTCAGGGTCATTACTTGTCCTAGCACCATGTTTGATGGTAATGAAGATACTAATCACTGATGTGTAAATCACCATGTAAAATAATGTCAGCTTTGTAGCATGGGACCACTTTATACATGTCTGTCTCTCAAGGAAGCTTAGCTTGCTGTGGCTCAGAAAAAAAAAAACTCAAAACAGGCCTCACGGGCATAATATTAAAATCGGTCTCACTATTGCGCAACCTGTGAACGGATGCGATGTTCACAGTGTGAAACCATCCTTCCTGGACACTTCAAAAGAACACTTCGCTCCTAAATCCATCTGCCAAGCACTGAGACTGAACGCCAGTCAGAGTCCTTTCACAAGACCGCTGTTCTTGGTAGGATGTTGGATGGTCGCTCAGAGACTCCTTCCTTCCTTCCTTCCATCGTTCCGTCGTTACGCAGACCTCCACACAGACCTATGAATGCCTTTCCAGATGTGCTGAAGCACTCAAAGGTGGGAACACGCTGTATTGTTCACAGTGACAGGCTCAAAAGGGGTGATGATAGCAGGGAGATTTTTGCCAAAACCACAGAGGAGGACATATGGGTCGTAAATGATGCACTTATGTTTGATCACTTGTAGTAGAGCAGCTTAAAAACACAGACACATTCACAGAGTAAAAAGACCCAAATGAGACCTGTTTTACATTCCTGTACAGAGGGGGATAAAGTGTCTCTCTCCATACCAGTCACAGTATTAAAGTTTGCAGTCCATGCTAGGGTATCTACAGTAAAACAGTAAAAGTAAAATAAAAGGGCACATGACTGACTTGAGAGCACTTACAGCACCTCATTGGTGTCAAATGCAGTGTATGTGAACATAGCCAGTGTTCTGAACTATGACCACATGAAGTACTCTTATGATCGAGATGGCTTGCTGAGGAGACCATGGAGTGAAGATAAAAACAAATTCGGCTTTTATATCAGAGACAAAAAAGAATACTCCAAAGTGTTTATGACTGAGGACTAAACCGTACAATAAACCACCAGATGTGTGTGTGTGTGTGTGTGTGTGTGTGTGTGTGTGCATGTAGGTCTTCCTGGCACAAAATGAGACGTCAGAGGATAGAGCAGAGACAGTTATGTCCACATCATGGCGGTTCACAGTGCTGTCTAGTGGCCATAGCGATTAGAACAGCAGTGGATCCCCCACCCTTGAGAGGCTCCTCAGTGATGCAGTATGGTCTAGCAGTGATAGTGGCAGTAGGGGTGGGGTGGTGGGGGTGGTGGGGGTAGTAGCGGTGTGGCCAGAGGGTGGATGTCTGCACAGAGTCCTCGGCTGGTCACCCATCCTATCTCCTCACTGCTGAGTAACCATGAGGTGCCATGATAAAGGGCTGGGGCTGGTGTGAGGTTAACCCACCCATCCTTCCCAGATTTGACCCCTGGATTAAGGAAAAGAAGAGGACACAAAATGAGTTAAATTTGTTTTTGTCATTAGATAAACATTTATAGTTTTGTGATTAAGATTACAGCCGACACTGAAGGTAAAAAAAGAAATGCTCCACTGCTTCGCCTACACTTACCAACGATATTAACACATGAGACAGAGATATATTTCACACATACAGTGGCCCCTGTGAGAAACTATCAAGTGAGACTATTCACTGTTTCGGAATAAGCCTTGAAGTTGTAGTGTGAACTGCATAGCTGTTTATCTTTTCACACCATCTATTACTTAGGGCAACAGAGTGTTTGCTTTGTGGTTGGCCTATTTAGCTGGGCTATGTAAAAGCCTGCATCTGTTGACTTGATGATAAATGATCGCATGCGGTAAATTGATGAACGATAATGAAAGATGATGAAATTAGATGAGGTAGATGATGGATAGGAAATGAGAAGAATGAAAAGAAGAAACAGAAGGGAGAAAAAAAAGGGGAGCATTGAGGAGGGAACGAGGACGAAAGAGGCTACACACAGTCCCCATTGTATTCTTTGACCACACATTCTATTCCTGGAGATCCAGAAGCCTCTGAGTTTAATCTTCTTTAATCCCAGAGAACAGATCAGATACAGCCAGCCCCACCCTGACCATGGGAAACACAACATCCTCCGCTAACACTTCCAAACAATCCTCTTCTTAATTTTAAGGAGTAATGATATGACTGGGTAGCTACAGGGTGAAATATAGACAAGGCGTGTCAAAGTCTAAGACTGTCTAAGACTAAAAAAATACACTGGGTTAATTTCTGAGTAGAGACACTATTTGCAGTTTGTTGGTTATGCTTTGTTAAAATAAAGAATAAAGTTTTGTTAAAATAAATTGTGATAATACTTCTTCAACAATGGTTCTCTGTGACTTGCTGGTCTTTTTAAATGAGTCCATAGTTGAAGTCCATAGTTGAAAGTGTCATGGAAATGCCCTTAGACGCTGTTTGCTGTTTGTTAATGATAACAATATGCTTTCTTAATTATTCAAATCTGCAACAAGCGGGTCTCTGTAAATGAGGTCCCTAGTTGAACGTGTCATGGAAATGCCTTGAGACACTGGTTGCAGTTATGTTGATTTGGTTTTGTCAATTTAAAAGTTTGGTTTTGGTGACAATACACTGTCTTTATTCTTCAAGAATGGTTTTCTGAGGTCTGAGGTAAGTGAGGTCCCTGGTTGAACGTGTCATGGAACAGCCCTGCTCAGCACAGCCTCTTCCCGGGGAGAGGGAGAGGGAGAGGCAGGGAGCAGGGAGGCTTTGGGAGCAACATGCAGCTAGGCCATCTGACGGAGGGAAGGGAAGGGATGGGAAGGGATGGGAAGGGAAGAGGGACACACAGGTGGAGTGGTGGGGATCTGGCGGAGCGCAGGGGGGAAGCAGATGGACGCGCCGCACAAACTCACATGGATTTGGACGACTGTTTCTTCATTTTTGGCCTCTTTCGACGGTGAAGTGGCCTGAAGCATGCAAGGGGCACACCCACGCCCACATGTGCACACACGCGCACACACACACACACACACACACACATCAATACAGACATACACATACACACACACACAAACACATACACACATACATACATACAGACACACACATATACGCACACAAACACACACACACACTCATACACACATACATACAGACACACACATACACAAACAGACACACATGGTCACAAATGCACATAATTTTATGAAAACACACGTGTATACACACACACAGATACACACAGAGATACACACGCAGCGGTAGTTAATGCCAATCCCTCTTTGAAGACATAGAAATAAGAGCTTCTCACATAAGACAGCTTTATTTCATTTTCAATTTGAAGAAATGAGACTGTCCATGCAAATGAATGCATTAAACAGCAAGCTAAGCTTGACAAGACAAGATTAAAATTACTTCTACAGTTACAAAACATGATCAAATCTGTCTTTCATAGACATGAGCGCAGAAAGCAATTTGATCGTTAGTAAAAGATAAATGATAAAAGATAAAAGTACTTTACCTGTAGTCTTTGACATAGCTGCGCTCTTTTACACCTGTAAGATAATTAGACAATAAACATCACTGTAAGTAATATTTGTGTGTGTGTGTGTGCACGCAGACAAGTGTATGTGGGTACATGCGTGTGTGTGTGTGTGTGTGTGCATGTCTGCAGGCATTTGTACTGCTGACAGTGTATTTGTGTGTAAGACCATGAGTTGTATGCAAGTCACTGAATAACATATACAGAGTCAGTATTTATACTGAGAGGTGGCATTCAGTACCTGTCTCTTGGTTGCACTGTTTGTGGCCTTTGCAGCCGCGTAGCTTAGTGAGCTGGAGGTGCATGTGGTTGAGGGCCTGCCTGTCCAGCGTACTCACTGCATTAATTAGCTGCATAAACACATAGATACACACTCCTCAGTCAGGTACATGACAATTTGCCTCTTTCAGGGTGATGAATAAACAGGACAATGTGCAATTGATTAATAAAATGCATTGCATAATTGCATTGCATGTACCTGGTATCAGAATCAGAATCAGTTTTATTGGCCAAGTACACTTACGTATATAAGGAATTTGACTCTGGCAGATGTTAGCTCTCTGTACACCCAACATATAAGTAGTACACAAGTAATAGTACACATACAATACAGAACACAATACAATAAATAAATACAATAGACAAATCGAAGTATGTGTAACAATATACACACAAGTACCGGATACAGGCAATGATATGCATGTGGGTTAAATAACCAGTATGACAATATACCAGTATGACAAAATGTACAGGACAAGTGCCTGTCACAGGGGGTGCCAAGTCAGATCAATCATTTTTTAAACAATGTATAAACATGTGAATATATAATGAATTATTAAAATCTTGTAATTGCATTGTATGTACCTGGTATGGGTCTGTGTTGAAGTCAAAGTACTCTAGGAATCCCGTAGCAAATTCGCAGAAGACAAAGTTGTGTGTGTCGTTGATGGTCCTGAGGCAGGAGTAGGTGTTGTTGTTGGCACTGGTGCAGGCACAGAATGGGCCCACTGCAGAGAGGGAGGGGAGGGGAGCGGAGAGGATTTACTCGCTAAAGCAATGCCTCATGGGATATTAGTCTCTTAATGCCTCAGATTCACACCTAACTGAAGGCTCTGAAAGGCTTCCAAGCTTAAAATGCATAGTAATGACACTGTGTACAGAGATGAAAAAAAAACATTCCAAGTCAAAATATATTTATTTTCAAAAACGTGTTGTTAAGCTAAGATGTGACCTGACATTTTGTACGCACATAATGTTTAGATTAGATTAGATTAGATTTAGATTCAACTTTAGTCATTACACATGTGTAAATACAGGGTAACAAAATGTGGTTTAGCATCTAATCAGAAGTGCAAGGAGCAGCAAGTGTGAGATATACAGTATATACAGTACAGTAGCTATAGTTTACAAAATACTGCTCCACACATTCCTTGTTGAGTAATTCAATAAACAAAGGCTGTGTTGCTGGTGCAATATCTCACTTGTCCAGAAGGGGGCGGTCTGCCAGTGCTGGTTGTCGTGGGTGAAGCACGTGAGGCCTGGCATGCTGCAGGTGTCATGGTTACGCAGGCGCTTCAGCAGCTTCCTCAGCTTCTTCCTGCGCTTCTGCTCTTTCAGGAGCCACTGCTTCTTATCCTTAGAGGCCGCTCTGGACACCCACAGAGAGAGAGAGAGAGAGAGAGAGAGAGAGAGAGAGAGAGAGAGAGAGAGAGAGAGAGAGATCATTTAGTAAAACGTTTGATTTATTGTGATTTTTAAAGAGTTTGCTACAAAATGCACATTTTGTCACAGGCAAAATTGTATTTACCAGCACACATAAGCTAGCCTGGTAAACCAGCCCCTCATACTTCATTTTTATTTTGTACGTGTGGACTCTGCTAAAGTTTGAAAAAAAGTGGCTCTACCTTTACTCAATCGCTAACGTCTAGTTGACGTATGCAATTAGCCTACCTACACACTACAATTCAAAAGTAGCATACAAAGTCAACGTCATTGCTCATGAACACTCCCTTTTTGTTCACTGATTGGCTAGGATTGGCTGGTACCTAATACAGCAATGTCAGTGGCAGCACAGCCAGACCTTCTGGACAAAATGAAATGAAGTTTCAGCTGGTTTACCAGACTACACGTGAGCACCGTATGCACACATGTCCAAACGCACAAGCACACACACACACACACACACAGGACTTTACCTAAGAGACTGGAAGCGTTCTGATTTCAGGCGGAACATTCCCTTGTATGCTGGAAGCTGGTACCTAGGACACATACACACACACACACACACAAACATTGCAGTGACATACCTAGGAAACTAGATCATCAGTTGTCACCTCACTTGTCCTCTCAGTAACACACTCACGTGTCCTGGTTACAGTTGCACTCCTTCGGTCGCACTTTCTTCAGGTGGCCTTTGACTTCCCGCAAGTTCTTAATCTTAGTCTGCAGGGTCTCGATCTACATGTGAGTCACACAAAATGCCTCAGCCACAAGGGGACAAACATTCAGCTTAGCTAAGTGTTTTTTGTTTGTTTTTTTGTCCAGAGGTCATAAAAACTGTCTACAGGAAGTAAGATCCCTATTGCTTTTTTCCCACCTGTCTCCGTTGCTACACCAGTTTATGAGATTTCTTACCACCATTTGCTGCCAAATATAGCCCTGCTATTAGGGGAATTGCACACACTGTTCAGGAAATTGCACAATACTGAAATACTCTACTCCTGGTTGCATAAGACACTGTCTAGGATATTTCGGTGCTGCGTAGACAGATGTGAGCCCCCATACCTCATGTTCGATGTGAAGTTTATGGTCTTTCCAGGCCTGCAGTGATTTGTATAGGCCTTTATCACAGCTCACTGTGTCATTCATCAGTATGGAGCACCTGGAAAAATCAATCACAGCTCCTTCAGTGAAGCTTGCGGTGTACTACAGTATGGTACTGCAGATCATTGAGACTAATCACTAGTAAAGGGTGATTATCCTGAAAAACAGCAGATGTAGTCTAAGTCAACACTTCTATGTGATATATCTAGGGTTAGAACTCTTACTGAGAGGACTACAACAGGAAAGAACATAATCTAAAGCCAGACTTCAACTATTCTACTTAACTTAATTCATTTGTGTTAATACATTATATTATTCAAAGTCCCATATTCCAGCTATGGTTTTGGTATTAATTTAGGTATTAATACAGATACATGAATACAGATACACCCAATAGCTCACTATTGACCCATTTTCAGCAGATGCTAGAGGAGCATTAGCCTATTTAAATGCACTGCCTGTTGGAACAGAGCTCTAGTCTTTGAGGATCAGCTCAACTGTGACCTGCTGCTGCTGCTGCCTGTGATGCTGTACCTGTAGGTGACTTTGAGTGCTGCGGATGGGGACAGACTGATGCCATCGGATGGAGGGACAGTGCTGTCCCCCATCCCACTGGAGCCTTCCTCCCCCTCCTCCAGCTGGCCAATCAGACGCCTCCGGCTGGCGTTCTTCAGGCCCACGGGCCGGTAGCCCTCCTCCAGGTCCAGAGTGTACTGGTTGGTGTCCCACTGGAGCGGGAGAGAACGGGTCCAGCGGTTCCGAGCCAGACTCTTACGAGCTTTTATCTCTGTGACACAGAGGCAAACCAAGGTGAAGATAAAGCAGAACCTACTGACAAAACTTACTATCCCAGAATGCACAGTAGAGTACCATTAACTGTCAACTCAAGCGGGGCAAAAAATACAGTGTTCCTAAATTTGTGTCATTCTGGTCATTTTTTTTAAATAAGCCTTCCCAAGTGCCCAGCAGGTGGTAATACAGCAGCACATAGTTGCATAACAGTGTAATAAAATAGACAGCATCTATTTAAAACACATTTTCTAATGACTCTTTTGTTTTTGCTCAAGGTGGTCCAAAAAGTTAGGGCCTACATTAGTGGTGTTATGTCTCTACATGTCCTATTTGTCCCCTTATCACTCATCGCAGCGTACTTTTCTGTAACATTTACTGCAGTGGATATTTTTTTAGGCCCTATTTTAATTTGAATTCTAATCTGCTATGAAGCAGTTCATTTCAAAGACAAATGTCTGGCTTAAAAATCTGAAATAGGCTTTGAAGAAAGTTCACCACTAGATAGCAGCACAACTCTACAAAAAACATTTGCTGGCCTTCATGCAAATTTGACCTTTAATTTGCAAGGCTTGCATATTCAAATTAGATCGTTAATGGCATTGCTACCACACTGAATAGGCAGCTTTCCATCTCATGTCTCCTTAGGCCTTTTTGAATGACAGTAGAGGGCAGGTCCGGCAGGTAAGTAAACTGTAGTGTTTACTTGTGGCCACTTGGTGGCAGCACTTGCACAATTTATGCCGTATGGAAATGGCAGGTGCATTTTCTCTACCTCTTTGGTGAAAATGTTTCTGTCGTTGTAAAGATGTGATATTGGATTGCTCTTTGCTGAAAATTCCTACACCAGTGGTATTCTAGAAAGGGTCATTCTGTATACTGTTTAGAGCAGCTAAACAACCCTTAATGCATCAGATTGGTATTATAAATTGACCAGGACTCACTTCGTTTGGTCATCAGCCTCTTCTTCTTCACTGTGGGCGTGGGGTCACAGTCACAGTTGTCTGCTGAGGTGGAGGGGCTGTAGATGTTAGCAGTGCGGCTGGCCAGCAGGCCCTGAGCACGGGGAGAGTACAGGCCGGCCATCCCCTTACACTTAAACAGCCTCATCATCCCGTTGCTGTCCTCCAAACACTGCCACTTCTGTGGGAGAAGCACACAGAGATGACATTCAAGAGCTGGAGGAAATGACACAATGGAGAAGAGAGACCATCTTTACATATTCACATTTACATATAATATTCAAGTACACATTGCTTTTGTAGGCTTCTTTGTATACATGATGAAGTAATATTCTATTACACTTTAGAGAGAGAAAGAGAACATGTGTATGTGTGTTTTTGCAGGCCAGCTGACGGTCTTGGATGGGCCCGGGACAAGATAATCTGATGCCCCCCCCCACATATTCCATAATTTAAGGAGGGACCAGTTCTGGGCCCCCCTTTCCCTGGGCCCAGGACAATAGAACATTTTCTCCTCCAGGCCTGTGTGTGTGTGTGTGTTTTGTGTGTGTGTGTGTGTGTGCATGAGTGTGTGCGTGTGTACGTGCATCTGTCTGTGTTCATGTGCATGTGCTTGTGTTTGTGCATGCACGGATGCTTGAGCATCAGTATAAATGTCTCTTGGTCGTGCCAACCTGCCCATGCTTGAGCATCAGTATAAATGTCTCTTGGTCGTGCCAACCTGCCCATGCTTGAGCATCAGTATAAATGTCTCTTGGGCGTGCCAACCTGTCCTGGTTGTTCGCATGGCGTCTGGTACTCTGCTCTCTGGCACAGGTCCCTCACGCGCTGGTACTTGGGCAGGAAGTTCTCCTCATGAGCCACCTCCTTGCCGTCCCCCAGCTTGTGCAGTGGCTTCCTGTCAATCGCCAGAGATAAGCCAAAAGGAAACATATAAAAGAGAGTTTACAGTTCTGTTTGTTTGCACAGTCAGAAGAGTTCCAACTTCGTTTCACTACTGCTGCACCCTTGTTTTCCTGTCACCTTGAAAAACAAGCCGTGTGCTGTACAAGCTGTTTAACCAGATGTGAGAACTGGAGAACACTGCTTTCTACTTCTTCCACAATCCTGCTCATAATTAACAAAACAAAACTGCCAAATAGGGTTTCGTATGGGCAGTTAAGTACAAGACTAGAGGCTGATTATATCAATTTACTTTGTTTTGGCAATGGCGCTGAAAAGGCATGGATTACCCAAGGCTGATGCTATGCTCTTACCCTCTCTCCACCAGGAAGGAGTCCCTCCACACTTTTCTGTTCTGTTTGAACTGGAACCTGCGCAGTGGAACAATGGCTTAGTATGTTGCATCCAGCACCATGGCTTCATAACAACAGTAAACAGGCAGTTAAGTTCAGGTAGAAAAGTATGTTTTGTACTGTATGCTTCTGTGTGTGCTTGTGTGTTCATATGCAGGTCTTGTACCTGTTGACAGGTCTGTCAGTGTCAAAGAGCTTCAGGATGGACTTGCCATCCATATCTGCTGGGATGTCCACTCCAGCCATGTCCAGGAGAGTTGGCGCCAGGTCAATATTCAGGACAATATGTGGGCTTCTACAGAGGTAGGAAGTAAACACACACATGGTGACAGAGATTGACATAAAACAGGTAAAAGAGCACACAATTCAATTTATTGTTATTTTTACTGCAATGTCACCATAGCAAGGATCCCAGAACACTTTAAGCTAAAAATAGTAAGCTATTTTGAAAATAGGGAGATCAAAAATGTAATTAATTTGAGTACATATGCATTTCGGCCAGACACTGTTTTTGATGGTCCCTTTGGCTTTATAAGGATTCTGTGATTATGCAAACAATGTCTTGAAACTATTAACTGCAAGGTATGTTCAACGCTAGGGATTGTGTTTATTTACATTGGTGCTTGGTTTGGATCAGTCACTTACATGGCGCCGGCCTCCACGTTGGGTCCTCTGATGTAGAAGGGCACCCGGATGTCAAACTCATAGGGCATGGACTTCCCCTTGACCAGGCCAAACTGGCCAATGTGGTAGCCGTGGTCTGACATGTAGATCAGGTAAGTGTTGTCCAGCTCCCCTGTCTCTACCAGCATGTTGTACACCTTGGGCAGATGGACAGACAGACAGGCAGACAGACATACAGACAGACACACAGACAGACAGACAGACAGGGTTATTGTTTTGTCATCACTGATGACATGGCTCATAAATGTAAGTTAAATATAAGTTGTTCTTCTTCTGCTTTGTATGCGTGCGTGCATGTGCGTGTGCCTTACTGTCTTTGTGCATGTGTGTGTGTGTGTGTGTGTGTATCCATGTGTCTGTGTGTTGTGTCTGTGCATGAGTGTGTGCATATGTGTGTGTGCGTGTTTGTGTGAGGGTGTGCATCAGTGCATGCATGCGTGTGTGTGTGTGTGTGTGTGTGTGTGTGAGCATGTGTAGGCTCATGTATTCATGCTCACCTTCTCCACGCTGTCGTCCACAGAGAGCAGGGTCTGCAGGCGTCTCCTCTGCAGCATGTTGGTGAACTGCATGTGCACCGGCTTCATTGGCCCCGTGTAGCGCAGGATCCAGTGCTTATCCGGGTTGGGCGCGTAGTTGTAGCTGGGGGTGCTGACGAGGAATGCACACACTTAGAACAAATATTTTTGTAGCAAAATCAATTCATTAGAAAAGATATTTACAGTAGGGTGAGCAGAGTTGTGAGATAAAAAACTGGGGGCAATTCCAGTTTTGCAGTCAGTATAAATAATTACAATAACTAATGCTTTAATCACAAAACCTGGGCCAAAGTGGATTTTTATACGTTTTTACCAAAGACCGATTGCGAAAAAACGTAACTGTCACCAGAAAATGGGAATGTCTGGTCACCCTTATGTATAGAGCTATGACCAAAGCCAAAAATGGGTTCTGTTGTTGGAAACAATCGTAAAACATTTTTGTTTGCGCTTAACCATATTTTGTCTTAGCACCTATTGACTTTCAACCAGATAAAAAATATTTGCTTGTGCACAGACTCAGTCTGTGTGACACTCACATTTGTGGATGCAGGCTCATACATGGAGAACGAGGATGCAAAGAAGTCTGACCTCTTTGTTGATCTCCATATTTTAAAATACTGTAATGTTTTTAAAATCCGTCTTGCCTCCAAGGATTACCTCTAAATGGAATGCTACTACAAAATTCGCAGTAAATTTGCATACAGTGCTGTTATCCGGCCTTAGGTAAGGTTGAACCTCCATCACCCCATGAAAATTACCACGATACTCCTCACATTCATTATACAAGCCAGAGTACAAAGACACATTCAGGTTTAAGCTCTTGAAGAACGTGTTCTCCGCATAATTATCTGCATATTTTACAAAGTAAGTGGTTTTTGGTGAATACGGCAATTGTGTTGCACTGTATTGTATGGCATTGGGTTGAACCCTGGATTAATGAATGAATATAATGGAATAAAATTATAAAGAATCCACCATATGCAGAGATTACTGTTGTCTGGTTTGACATTTCATTTCGCATTATAATTGGCCGCCCTTTTTCCAATTACTGGCCGAGCTTGATTGTTTCTTGTAATACGTTTACATTCAAAAGCCTATTCACACAGTGTGCTGCACACACACCAGTAGACTTGATTAATTCCACGCATGCAGTATGGGACAGTTTAATCCATTATTAAAATTGCCCAATAAGAACATAGTCATTTCACATCACAGACATTTAATATCTCTCGACATCTCGGAGGTTAAACAATATTAACCATTTGAGAGCCATCGATTGCACGTGCAGAAGGACTTGAATCAATAATGATGGAGGCTTGCTGCATTAGCAAATTTGGGCTTCTAAGGGGCTTTGGCAGATGTTAACGAGGACCGTAATTAGCCCATAGCTGGGGCTGCAGGGAAGCCTGTGATGATGCGACTGCTGCAATCTGCACAGGCAGCTGTTGGATAAAATAAGCTCAAAGCTGTGCATTGTAAGACGGTCCAAAACGCATGCCGCACAATGCTAAATCATTAAAGTTAATTAGGCAAAATGAAGCAAAACACAATTATGGAAAACAAGCCACTGGCAGCATGGACTGCTAATAAGCTTTAGGCATCAGGTTTATGATGTGGGGAAGACAGGCACAAGAAATGGCAGCAGTAGAGTGTAATTGTAGAAGCACTGCTGAATATCTCTCTGGGGGCCAAAGTGCATATTGGCCTAATATGCTTGCAATCACAACAGGAGTTAAACCCAGAGGCCTTACTGCTGTATGGGGCATTTGAGACTGGGGGATTTTACTGCACTGAGTCACTGTTGTATCATCATGCCATCCAACCTACTGAGGATACAGGGTCCTGTTTTTTATGACAAACACCAGTGTACCAGGTGTGTGTGTGTGTGTGTGTGTGTGTATGTGTGTGTGTGTGTGTGTGTGTGTGTGTGTGTGTGTGTGTGTGTGTGTGTGTGTGTGTGTTTAGATGTTTGGAGTCTTTTTTTTTATGACGAACGCCAGTGGTATCAGTTGTGTGTGTCTGTGTGTGTGTGCGTGTGTCTGTGTGTGTGTGTGTGTGTGTTTGGAGGTTTGGAGTCTGTTTTTTATGAGGTACGGCAGTGGTATCAGTTGTATATGTCTGTGTGTGTGTGTGTATGTGTGTGTGTGTGAGAGAGAGAGAGTGTGTCTGTGTGTGTGTGTGTGTGTGAGAGAGAGAGAGAGAGAGTGTGTGTGTGTGTGTGTGTGTGTGTGTGTGTGTGTGTGTGTGTGTGTGTGTGTGATAGAGAGAGAGAGAGACAGAGTGTGTGTGTTGTGTGTGTGTGTGTGTGTGTGTGTGTGTGTGTGTGTGTGTGTGTGTGTGTGTGTGTGTGTGTGTGTGTGTGTGTGTGTGTGTGTGTGTTTGTGTGTGTGTGTGTCTCACATGTGCTGGGAGGCATTAGGGAAAGCGCTGCTGTACTGCGGGGCTGCGTCCTCAGGCCCATGCGGAGCTACGTGGCTCAGCACCATCATGACCGGGCGGTTGGGGTAAATCCTCTTAGACGTGCGAAAGTAGTTGACGCTCTCGTTGGTGATGATGTCCGTAAGGTAATCCTACAATAGCATGAGAAAAACTGTATGTTAAAAGTCTATTGATTATAGCCCACCTTTACATGGTTCACTTGGCTGTGTTGTGGTGTATGGAAGATGGTTAATCATCAACATTACCTAAAGAAGACTGATTAAAATCTTGACATAGGAAAACAAAAGAAATTGGCATATCAAAAGAAAAATAAATAAAAAAATAGAAAATTAGACATAGATAATAAAAAATAACAAATAATAAACAATTAATGAAATAAAGATGACAAAAAATGTAATGTAATAATCCATGCAACCATATGAACCATACAAAAGATGTTTAAGAAAAAAATATGTATAATACAACCACTGCAACATTCCATCAAGCTAAAATCATTTTTAGTTATGTCTGATCAAAAAAAATCTATTCTCTAGCATATTCCAGACAATTTTACAAAAAAAAATCTTTGCTTTGTACTGCCCTTCAACACACTCTGGTTACACTCCTGTCGTGTCTGTCTCCACAGATGAGTAAACAGTGTCTCCTCAAGCAGGGCGAGGGAGCATGATGAGCTCTTTTTAGTCAGCAGAGCCAGGGAAGAGGAGAATTTGTCAATAGAGCTGATGTTAAAATAGCTCTGTGTTTTGAAAGGTGTGTTCTAACCCCCTTAAAGCTGGACAGGAGTCTGACAAGCGGAACAAGATAAGAGGCGGGTTTAGGACGACAGAGATACTTCAGCCTCCCTAAAAAATATATCTGTATCCGAGTAGAATAAAACACAAAACAGCTATAACAACATGCATTTCTCTTTAACATAAAATGCACTGCAAAAATCCTGAAGTTAATGTTGATGTAAAACAGAGGGTAGAGGCTAGAGTGCTAGAGTGTTTTGTTTAGAATTTTTCAAAACCAGGACACATCTCCTGTTAAAATCCTATGTTAAAATCCTACAGCAGCCTTTGCCATCTTTTTGCTGAGCTGCAATTTATTTTGGAAAAAATGGCATCCTACATAGCACAATGTTAGGAAAAAAGATCACTGTTCTATAATTACCTTTCTTTACCTAGGTTCCTCGTGCTTGTAAGTGTGTATGTGTGTGTGTGTGTGTGTGTGTGTAGGCAGGGTGTGTGTCTGAAGTGTCCTGCTCCAGGAAACTTACTTACAGCACATGTTCCTCTACACCTCTGTTAGCTTGTTGTGTCCTCCTTTTGTAAGTCGCTTTGGATAAAAGCGTCTGCTAAGTGTAATGTAATGTAATACCTTTCCTAAAGGCAAACATGTCAAATAAGACTGAAGAATACTAATTAATGGGATGGGGTCCTGGGGTTTCACCTTGGGGTACTCCGCGCCGTGCTTCTCTCGGATGCCGTTTCTGCAGAGGGTGTAGTTGTAGAAGCGCGAGTTCTTCACCAGCGCCACCCACTCCCTCCACCCCGGGGGAATGTAGGAGCCATTGTACTCGTTCAGATACTTCCCAAAGAAGGCTGGTGGGGCAGAAATCACACTGAGATTCTGGTGCTGTGTGACGCATTGAAAATGACTAGGTAATAGCAAGCCAATAGAAGATCTTATAGATTACAGATACAGTACATGTTAGAGATACTGTACATTTCAAAATCTCTCAGGGCTTTGGTTATACTACACCACTATTGCTCTTCTTCTCACTTAAGCAATTCATGTTTTGCAGCTATGTTCCACTATGTTAAACACCTTTTTATGCTCCACTTTCATACTATATTCTAAATTCCTACAAAGTAGGAGTCCAGTGAAATGTACCTGTCCTGTAGCCGGAGTTGTTCAGGTGCACGGCGAAGGTGTGTGGCTCGTGATGTAGCTGCCAGGAGGGCGAGGAGCAGTTCTCGTTGTTGGTGTAGGTGTGGTGGTTGTGCACGTACTTCCCCGTCAGGATGGAGGAGCGCGAGGGGCAGCACATGGGGGTGGTGGCGAAGGCGTTGGTGAAGTGAGTGCCGCCCTGCACCATGATCTTGCGGGTCTTGTTCATGGCCTGCATTGAACCTGGGAACAGCAAGTGGGAAAAAGAGGAGGCGCACTCAGAGGCTGACACTTTTACTACTTGTATTGAAAGATAAAAAAAATTACAACAAGTCCTATGACAAAGCTGGAGAACAAATGTTTTGGGTTTCGCCCATTCTCAATGTCCAGTTTTCACAGGGCGTTCAGGTTTTTTATACAGATGACCTGTTAATTACCATAATACTCTATCCATGAGCAAAAACACACAGAAACTATGCATTGAACCTGGGACAGAGAGGGGACGCTAATGGAGAGAGGACCAGGTGGGTGGGTGGGGGGTAGGGGAATGGTGCCATGATCTGATTGGGGGGGAGAGGGGTGACATAATCTGCTTTCCTCATGTCAGTGGACTTCCTGAGGCATTTTGCTTATTGTTGCTTCAGGGCCATCATTGCTGACCTGATAAGCTGGCATTGCCAACTGATTAATTAACTTTTTGTAACTGGGGTAAAAGTTGGGAAATTTGAAAAGTATTAAAAGTGCACACAGAGAATTGTGTATTTATACAGGTGTGACGGTGCTTGTTGCAAGGAAGACAGTGAGAGGATTAGAATCCATATATGTAAACAACATAATATGACATTTATATTTCAGTATATAGGGTTACGAAATATTTTGGTGTTGGGCTGATTTGATCAGTTGCTGAATCAGCATGGACAAGGAAGAAGCTTCATGAACAATTCTGACGCAAGAAAATTAGGTCATATGAAAGAGGAGAGAGAGTGAGAGATAGACAGAGAGAGACAAAGACAGAGAGAGAGACAAAGGGAGATAAAGACAGAGAGAAAGATCAAGAGAGAGAGAAAGAGACAAGACACAAATCTTCTCTCTCCGGTGTGGTCCCATTTGCTCACTTGTCCACTGGGCCATTCAGCCTGCTGCGCATTGTTTGGAGTAACAGATGCTTGACCATAAATTCCCCCGGGTGAAGAGGCAGCCCCCTCGACTGTTCAGACCAGCATAAAGGCCATCAGTGCGGCCTTTTGTGGCACCACTTCAGGGCAATAAGGTCTCAAGGGCTCTAACTGAATGGGAAAGGCAGTGTTGCTTACAGGGCATATAGTATTCAAGGATTCAGTCAAAGAGGGTTAATTTGCCACATACATGCAAACACTAGGTGTAAGGCAAGTACTGAAATAGCATTAGTGCATATACTACATAGTGCATATAGCTTATTGTGCATAGCGAGTAGTGACAGCCCCACCAATGACATAGTGAGAATATCTCCTGCAGTCTATGGGAGCTCGATTTCCGAGCAGTTGTGCGTGTTCAAAAACAGGAAGTGACACCATGCGGTCCCCCGAGTCTCGGACATTCACCCTACAAAGTTGGAGCAGCAGAGAGGACCCCAACTTCACAATTCAAGATGGCTGCACAGTTCAAGCACATTGACTGAATGCTACAATATTTTCCATTTATATGTTTGTCATGATGTTTGATGTTGTCATCAGCCCAGCACATAATCAGTGTTGTTTTAGTCGATACTATGGATTATTTTGGTCACATTATTCATGAAATACAGAGTTATGTGTTCTTTATCGAGTGTCAATCCGAATTTGGCAACT
>CM050211.1:34948649-34963649 GCA_027475355.1 Coilia nasus
TCAGCGGAGCACACACAAGCTGTGCGGCGGGGACAGTGGTGGCGGGGCGCTCAGCGGAGCACACACAAGCTGTGTGGTGGGGGCGGTGGGGGCGGCGGGGACAGTGGTGGCCGGGGCGCTCAGCGGAGCACACACAAGCTGTGTGGCGGGGGCGGCGGGGGCAGTGGTGGCGGGGCGCTCAGCGGAGCACACACAAGCTGTGCGGCGGGGACAGTGGTGGCCGGGGCGCTCAGCGGAGCACACACAAGCTGTGTGGCGGGGACAGTGGTGGCCGGGGCGCTCAGCGGAGCACACACAAGCTGTGTGGTGGGGGCGGCGGGGACAGTGGTGGCGGGGCGCTCAGCGGAGCACACACAAGCTGTGTGGCGGGGACAGTGGTGGCGGGGCGCTCAGCGGAGCACACACAAGCTGTGTGGCGGGGACAGTGGTGGCGGGGCGCTCAGCGGAGCACACACAAGCTGTGCGGCGGGTGTTCAGCCACAGGGAGCTCTTGCTCTCCCCAGCGGGCTCACTTTGGTTGCCGACAAACAACAACGATGTCTCACATAGAGATGTGTGCACACACACCACACACACACACACACACACACACACACACACACACACACACACACACACTGCTTGGCATACTACACACTAAAAACACACACACACACAGTTTACGCCACAGACTACACACCACACACACACACACAAACACTACACACACACACTACACACACACACACACACATACACACACTGCTTGGCATGCTACACACTAAATACACACACACGCACAGTTTACACCACATACTACACACACACACACACACACGCACACACACATAAACCACACGCACACACGGACACCCACGGGGAGCTTTTGTGTCCGCTAAATGCACTTTCACCTCTAACCCCTCACCAACAGATCTGCACCATCTACCCAAATCTGAGCAGCAAAACATTGCTAGCAGCAAATATAAACATGGAAGCAAAAAGCTAATGTCTGCATTAATTATCCTGTGCAAAGTAACTGATCTTAAGTGTATTCCGGTTGTCTGACTCCTACCTCATAGCGTGCTGCAGCTGCTGTGGTTGTCTTCAGCTATGGCAGGTTAGGATCATCCCTCTGGGAGAGAGTCAGGTCACTGAGCTCACCTCTGAAATAGTCAGAGCCACTAGCCATGTGTGCCTGAGTCTCGCTCCTCTCCCTCCCTCTAGCTCACTAGCTCACTCACTCGCTCTCTTTCTGTCACCCTCCCTTCCCTTCTCTGCCCTCCCTCACTCTGTCGCTCTCTGTCTCTTATTCTCTCTCTCTCTCACTCACTCACACACACGTACACACACTCACACAGACACAGTTTCTTTTCTCCGTCTCACTCCCACTTGATTCTGTCCATTTTGCTCTTTCTCCTCAAGCCTCTCACTTTTTGGTGTCTATCGCTATGTCTTGACCTTTATATGGCTTCTGCCTCTCTCTCTCTGTCTCTCTCTCTCTGTCTTTCCCTCTCTCTCTCTGTCTCTCTCTCTGTCTCTATCCCTCTCTCTCTCTCTCTGTCTCTCTCTCTGTCTCTCTCTCTCTGTCTTTCCCTCTCTCTCTCTGTCTCTCTCTCTCTGTCTCTCTCTCTTTGTCTTTCCCTCTTTGTCTTTCCCTCTCTCTCTCTGTCTCTCTCTTTGTCTCTATCCCTCTCTCTCTCTCTGTCCCTGCCTCTCTCTCTCTGTCTCTCTCTTTCTGTCTTATCCTCTCTCTCTTTAAGCTAAGTTTTTTTTTATTTTATTTGGTTGTAACATGTCTTGATGTGAACTGGTGACTATGGTACAATAAATGAGTATTAAATCTCTCTCTCTCTTTCTCTCTCTGTGTCTCTCTCTGTCTCTGTCTCTCTGTCTGTTGATAACATGTCTTGATGTGAACTATTGACTTTGGTACAATAAATGAGTGTTACATCTCTCTCGCTCTGTCTCTCTCTGTCTCTCTCCCTCTGTCTCTCTCTGTGTCTCTCTCTGTCTCTGTCTCTCTCTCTGTCTTTCTCTCTGTCTCTCTCTATCTCTCTGTCTCTCTCTTTATATATCTCTCTCTGTGTCTTTCTGTCTGTCTGTCTCTCTCTCTATCTATCTCTCTCTGTCTCTCTCTGTTTGTCTCTCTGTCTCTCTGTCTCTGTCTCTCTCTCTCTCTCTCTCTCTCTCTCTCTCTCTATTTGCCTCTCCGCTCTGCCCTGCTCTTTCTGTCTTATTAAGTGTCTCTGTCTACTTTTGGCTTCTTTTTTCTCTTTCGTCGCTCCACTCTTGCCTTCCCCCTTCTCTCACCCTCCTCTTCTCTCCTCTTCTCTTCCCTCTTCTGCTCTTTGCCCCTTCTCTCTCTCTCCAGCACTTGCTTCTGCGACACCCTGCGCCTATTTATCATCTCTTGCTCCCTTCCCCAGTTTGTCACAAACACACAAATACACACACGTACACATACACACAAACGCACACACACACAAACACACAAACACACACACACGGGCACAGATACACACACACACACACACACATAAACACACACACACACACACACACACACACACAGGAACACACACACACACACACACATACACACACAAACAAACACACAAACACACACATGCACACACACACGCACACACACAAACATACACACACACACACACACACATACACACACACACACACACGCACACACACAAACACACACACGCACACATACACATACACACATACACACACACATACACACACACATACACACACACACACACGCACACACACAAACACACACACGCACACATACACATACACACATACACAGACACACACACATACACATACACACACACACACACACCTACACACGCGCGCACACACATACACACACACACACACACACACAAACACACACACACAACCAGGCGCACAGGCAGCTGCACTCACTCAATTTTTATTCCTGTGGCTCTCTCCCTCTCCTCTCCATGGGCATTGTTTCCCCCCCCTGTGGAATGGATGCGATCTGACCTTGGGGCTGGGCTGTGCTGCTTTAAATTCCCCCAACCACTCAAAGCTCTGCAACCCCCTCATCTACTCCCCTCCCACCCCCTTTACCCAATATCTCCCCCTAACCCACACACACAGACCATCACCTCCCAAACTACAACCCCGCCCCCACCCACGCCATCCTGTCTCCCAACCCCTTAAAGCTCTGCAGCCCCCCACCACCTTCACCCAATACCCCCCCCAACCCACACACACAAACCATCACCACCACCTCCGAAACTAGCCCCCCCCCACAACCCACCCCTCCAGCCCCAAAGTCCCCACTCCATCCTGTCCCTTAGCTCTGGCACAAGATGAAAACAACCCCACAAAACAAGCCTGAGGGAAAAAAACTTAAACAGTCCTATACATTCCCTCCACTCATCTTAAGCCTTCCCCACACAAAGCCATTTCATTGCACGTAGGAGGACCAAGGAGGCGGCCGGCGGAATAAGAAGCACTGACCTATGGAGCGCTGGCATTTTCTTTAACCCACTAATCCTTCTATATGTAGAGCTGAGATGCACATTAATGGATAGAGAGAGAGAAGCCTATTGATCATCTGTAGATTTTTACCAGAATCACTCCCCTCAATGTCAAACTCAGAGAAATACACACACACGCACACAAACACGCACACACACACGCACACACACAGTGCTGCATCAAAAGGAAGGGATGGTCTTTATATGAGATCAAAACACCACAGAATAATGCAAGTCGTAGCAGCATGATTGCAAATGAAAGTGTAATCTTTGCTATAGGAGTCCTGCTTACAGCAGCATATCCATTTCATTTTGCGCTAAACCCACTCCCCCCGGTTACAGTCAAAATAATCTCTAACGTTTCATACAACAATAATAACTGTACATTTCCATAAGGTGTTTTCAGCCTGTAGTATTCTGGGCCATTCAGTATATCTAACACCGTAATCTGCAAATAGCTTAGCGAAATGCACATCTATGCTGTAGGCATAACTTATTTACTGGCACTAACATCATTTTTTAAACTGAGGCTTATATCAGCAAATATTATATATGAAGCAGGTCTAAAGCTGACTCGGGGTATTTTAGCAAAGGCTTGCAATGATGTTGGCTCTGTAGGTCTAAATCTGTTCTATCTCTTTCTACTGTTGAGATACTATATAATCTGTTGCACTGCTCACGATAGAAATCCACTTAAAAAAACAAATATTTTTTTATGACCTTGTGCACCTTTAACACAAACCCCTACAGCTTGTGTTGATTTTTTATTGTAACAAACAATGGTCAAGCCACTGGTGGCAGGGACATATTAAGGCAAAAGTGACCATTGCAAAAAGTCACCATAGCCTATTTGTAATCACAACTCAGTATTAATGACCTCTTCTTATGTGTATCAAGTTTTCACAGATCACAGAAAAAATATGTGTCACCAGTCCTGTCACTTGCATCAAAGGAAAAGTGACAAATAGCTCAAGTATATCCATATGTCAGTATCAAAAAGTGGCCTACTCTTCAATTACCCTCCTGCTGCATTAATCATGACTCAAACTCAGCACCTCAGGTGGTCTGATGAGGATTTACAGTGTTCAATTCCTGAGATGGTGGCTTTTTGTCATCTTTATACCCCACCAGTGGTGCATGTTCAAGGCCAGCCCATACTGTGTGTGTGGCCGTGTGGGTATGTGTTTTTGCCGGTGCAGTGTGCTGTGTGCGTGTGTGCCTGCAAGCTCCAAGTCACCTGACTCACTGAAGGTATAGACGTAGCCTATATCACGGACCCAACACATATCAAGATGTGCATTCCTTTCGCAGGGGACTCCAAGGCCACGGCAGAAAAAATGACAATGAAATCTTCATGGCCGCCTATATTTTATGAATAAGAATGAATTATGGATGCCGCATAGAAAGAGACGAATCGAAGAGACGAAGGCACACATCTTCGAGCAGACATTGGAAACATAAACAGCCAAATTTGGAGAGGGCAAAGTGTTGTGCCCTTTAGAAACCTCAGGGAGAGAAAGAAGAAAAACACCATTACCCTCTCATTACCCTTTTATTTACCAAAACACATTAAGGTGCAATTGCTGTGATACATGGTAAATCCCACTCTCAGAATTAGTTGCTTTGTGGCATTTAGCATTCAGACACATTTTCCGGAAATTTCTCGGCGGTACAAAACACACCAGAACTCATCAGCAGACTGTCAACAAACTCCTCCCAGAAACTCAAAGCTCTGTCAGAGAAAGACTGCATGGACTGATTTCCATTCAGGTAGCTTCGCCATGGAGATGGAATTTAGAATATGAGTGTCTAGCTGAACACAGAGAAATGCTTATTACATATTGAAAAGAGAGGGACCTGGTCCACGCGTTTCTGAGCTGTTTAATCAGGCTGGCTAGTCATAATGTGTATGAAATATGGATGAGCCCGTGAGCAGAGCACGGTGAACTTTAACGATATGATGAAACGACACGTCTGGCCACACTCTTTCGCTCACTCACTTACAGAGAGAGCCACAGTCACCCACGGGTAAGAAATAAGTCTGCCAAGGTACGGGAGAAAAGAGACGAGAAAGAGAGAGGCCAGGAGAGGAGAGGAGTTTATGAAAGGACATGTGAGAGAAAGACATAGATAGGGCAAGAGAGGCAGAGAGAGAGAGAGCTGGGGAGCGAAAGAGAAAGCAATAGACAGAGATTTGGAGAATGCACCAGATGTCAAGAGTGAGGATGGTTCAGAATGTGACATGTTTGACCATTCCAGAGAGAATTAAAAAAGGTGTTGGAGGAGGAGGAGAAGGAGTGAGGGAGCGAGTGAGTGAGTGAACGAGTGAGCTACTTCAGATTCACACAGTTCGGCGATTTGTCGACTTCATTCCACCTCATTGTTCCTGTCAGCAGTGGCGGCCCTGTTCCCCTCACTCCTAACAGTGCTTGGCAAGGCTGCAGGGGAAAGATCCCCCCCCATACACACTCACACACACATACACACACACACACACACACACTCACACACATGCACACACACTCACACTCACACACACACACACGCACACACACACACACACACACACACACACACACACACACACTCACACTCACACTCACACACACACACACACACACACACACACACACACACGTACACACACACCTCCCCCCATACCCCATCTCCACCGCCACTCATGTCATTGTGGCCCGGGACAGAGTATGCAAACTAAACCACTAAAAGGGCCCTTGAATTTACCAACAAAAGTTGGCCATTCAGATGCAAATGGTGCCATGACAAGCAGCCTTCAGGGCGCGGAGCCTTTCATTTAGAACAGGAGGCCAGTTTGATGTGAAGAAGGGGTGGTGTGGGGGTAAGGGGTGTAGGTTGGGGTGGGGTGGGTGGCGTTGGCCATGTTGATGCCCCTGCATGTTGAGCACTGTACGTTCGCCTCCTTTGTGTCCCCCGGAGAGCAGTGTCCAGTCCGGTCAACCTCCAGTCTCTCGACAGCGCTGACAGTAACACGCTGGAACGTATGCGCCATGGCACTTACAACAATTGAATCATAATGGCGCCGTCGGCAGAGACAGAAACACATTCTTCTCTGGGTGCAGAGGGGGTATGATGGGGAAGGAGGGCGGGTGGAGGGGTGGAAATATCGAATTTATAATTCTAGATAACAAACACGGAGCATAGCCTTCTCCTTTGCAAGCAGGAGCAAGGAGGCTTGCTGAAGCTGGAACAAAATGTGCAAAACTGTACTTGAGCTTTCTCATTTCTCCTACTGCACTTTGGTAGTCTCAGAGAATTGATTGTAGTGTTTGGAAGTATCTGATCATTCTTTCACATGCCCTATAACGCACAGATATCATAATTATTTAATTAGTAGTATATTTGGTGTCATTTTCCTAACTAAATTGCTTGGGATTAGTGTGGATACAATCTATTTTTTGATGCATCAATAATTGAAAACAGCACTACAATATAACTAAAGGCACTGTAGTAGATGGCAGCTAATATTGTGCCTTCTGGGTAAAGAAAAAAATAGATTCATTTCCAAGCAAAAGAACTTCGGACTGTGCTTGGTTGAATGTTCTCTTGGCTGAATGTTCTCCAACCTGTTACATCCCAGCTCATGTGAAAGTAATGTATAGGGGGAACTAAATCATGCGTGTTGGAATGGCAAAAAATGGTGTGGAGTGTGTGAGTGTAAGAGGGCAAAATCAGACTGAGGATTAGAGCTGTTTACGAGCTCGTCTTTTCCATGACTCTTATGTTGCTGTTTCACTGCAAGTTGTGCGTCTTTTTTGCCTGTCCCAAGTGCTGTCATCAATGACACATTGGCAATAACAGTAATCAGGGCAATATACTTTTAGATGATTCAGTCCAAGTGTCTGTCATGAGTTTCACAGTAGGTGGTAGTTAAACTGTGATGTGATACAATTTGTTTTTAAAGATGATTTTTTGGTTTGTAATGAGGTTGAGCTGGGTATATTGGCTGAAAAACACATGACCAAAGCAGAGAGAGAGAGAGTGAGAGACAGAGACAGAGACATAGAGAGACAGAGACAGGTAGTGACAGAGAGGGATTAATCAGCAATTCCATCATTTATATTTAATTTTATTTTTCTCCCTAATTACTAAGCTTATTAAACTGGCTAAGATTTGTTTTTGATAGTTGAGCACATCTACATCTACAAGTACAAACTGCAGTAAGTAGTTGGTTCGAGAACACCAAAAAGCTTTTAATCGCCACTGTGAACAACATCAAATATTTAAAGTGTGTGGTAAGATGATGGTGTGATTAAACAGAGGAGACAGGATCCAAAGAGGGCATATTGTCTTTGCGTGTTGGCATGAATGCTTAGCCAACACTCACAGTTGACGTCAGATGGGGACAAAATCCACCTCGGTATCCATGGTAACATGTAAGTTTTCTTGTTTTTAGTGAAAAGCCTAAATTTAACTGAGTGGGATTCATGTATGTTTAGCTCCAAATTAATAACTTGTTTGGCACAAATGGATTACACAGTGTGAAGCTGTTGACAACCTGAAACAAGCCGCTGGCTCATTTACCAAACAACATCCAACTGTGGGACCTTGTGACCCAGTGCAAGCCTTTTCTTAATTATCACCCCACATCAACTTTTCATGACAGACAAAACAGTCTTTCATGTGTTCTTTGAATAAAGTCTTTCAAAGGAAACCTACATGCAGACAGACACACACTCACAAATACACATATACAAACACTCTCTCACTCTCACTCTCTCTCTCTCTCTCTCTCACACACACACACACACACACACACACACACACACACACACACACACACACACACACACACACACACACATTCTTACACACACACACACACACAAACACACACACACACAGTCTGAAAAACAACATCTCAACAGAGTCTGTGTCACACACGCCAACCTCCAAAGGGTCTCCAGGAATCCCTTTCAAGCCCAGAAAGAGTTTGTGCCTCTCCTCTCCTCTCCTCTCCTCTCTTCTTGTCTTCGTGTCCTCAGCAACTGGCTGGCATGCCTGCCTGGCAAGGGTGGTGGTCTGGTCATGCCCAGCTACTTTCAGCCCACCCCACCCCACCCTACCACCCCCATCATACCACCACCACCCTGACCAACACCACCACAGATGTCCCTTTACCCTTTCAGTGCCTGTGGTTACCCTTAGATCCAGAGAGGGAGACGGCCGCACAGCAGAGCCCACAGACAGAGCTGCGATTGTCCCTTGTGGGGGGCTTCAAAGCAGCCATGGCTTTCCTCAGGAGAGGACAAATAGAGGAGAAAGCGCTAATTGTCCCCGCTAAATGGTTATCTGTGCAGGTCTGAATGGCTTCCTTCTGCTGGAAATCCAAGCTAGTCCCCCCTCAAGCCTTTTCTCCCCCTGATCTCTCTTCACGTTCACACTCTCTTTCTCTGTCTGTCTGTCTGTCTGTCTGTCTGTCTGTCTGTCTGTCTCTGTCTGTCGGTCTGTCGGTCTGTCTCTCTCTCACTCTCTCTCTTTCGCTCTCTCTCTCTTACATTCCTTTTCCCTCTCTCTGTCTCCATATCTTCCTCTCTTTCTCTCTCTTTCGCTCTCTTTGCCTTTATATCTTCCTCTCTTTCTTTCTCTCTCTTCCTCTTTCTTTCTCTTTGTCTATATCTCTCTGTCTCTCTCTAGCTGCTGTGGAAGGACACCTCCTCCTCCTCCTCCTCCTCTGGGTTCTCCTGCAAAGGGTCATGGGGTTGTGTCGCCAGATGCACCGAGGCATGGACGAGATCCTTGTTTCGCAGACTAAAGGGCGTGTACATCAAAACCAGGAAATGAGGTGTGGATCTTGTCAGAATGACTGACAGCAGCGCAGGCCCAGGCTTCTACATCAGAGAGCTGTCACATAAACCTCCTCAGCCCTGTCAAAAGGCCAGTGAGTGCTATGAGAATAAGTCTGTGGGAGAAGAACTGTCAAATCGCTCTTTGACACATAGTCAACAGACACACACACACACATACACACACACACACACACACACACACACACACACACACACACACACACACACACACACACACACACACACACACACAAGAACTGCTCTTTGACACACACTCAAAGTATTCTTTAAAGACCAAGCATGGCTTCCTGATGAAATTAAGTGCAATTAGTGGATAATAGTGGCCTAATGCCTACATCCGATCAGGACGAGGCAAAACATCTCATAATCGACTGCAAAAGAATGAATGATAGTTCTGGTTCCCCAAAGCCCATCCTTGAGTATCTTTGTTTATTAAACCCATTCCTCTTGTGTCTGGAACCGAGCCACGTGTGTCTTGGACCTTTGCTCGGCCCGAAGCCCGGAGCCCGGAGCCTTCTCTGTGGGAAGCTCCATCTATCCAGTCGTTTATCTGTTTTTAATTACAGACAATGCCTCGGCCCTTGCCGGGGCTAAACAACTTCTGGGGAGAGCAGACCGCTAATGGCTCCGACTTAATGATGATTACAAACAATATTGGTTTCTCGTTTCGGTAAACAGCCAGTGCAGTGGGCGCATTATGGCAGGGTCGCCCAAATAAATCAATGTGCTAATGCAGCAAATTGGAGCAGAAACACTGCAGAAATACACACGTGCACGCGCTAACACACACACACACACACACACACACACACACACACACACGGATGTGCATGTGCACACACACACACAAGAACAGCCACACAAATAGCCATTAAGCAGTAGTTTGGATGGGATGCACACACACATGCACACACACACACACACACACACACACACACAGGAACAACAGCCACACATATAGTCTTTAAGCAGTAGATTGGATACACACACACACACACACACACACACACACACACACTAATAGCTGTCTGTGGGCGAATGAAGAATGCCTGAGAAAACAGCAGCGACGCATATAGCCTTTAAGCAGCAGTATTTTGGATTTTGGATGGTTCCCAGGCGCCCCAGTGGGACTGTTTAAGAGAGTGCTGAGCCCTGAGGAAGTGCAGCACACAGAGCCTCTGGGGAGGGCTGGTAGGACAGGGCTGCCGGTAGGACAGGGCTGCCGGTAGGACAGGGCTGCTGGTAGGACAGGGCTGCTGGTAGGGAGGGCTGGTAGGACAGGGCTGCTGGTAGGACAGGGCTGCCGGTAGGACAGGGCTGCCGGTAGGGAGGGCTGCTGGTAGGGAGGGCTGCTGGTAGGGAGGGCTGGTAGGACAGGGCTGGTAGGACAGGGCTGGTAGGATTGGGCTGCCGGTAGGACAGGGCTGCTGGTAGGACAGGGCTGCCGGTGGGATTAGAGCTACTGAGCTGTGGGATACACACAGAGCAACACAGAGCAGCAACCAGCAGGGGCGTCACATGGGGCATGGGGTGTGAATCTGTGAGTGTAGACTGTGTGTGTGTGTGTAAGAGAGAGAGAGAGAGAGAGAGAGAGAGAGAGAGAGAGAGAGAGAGAGAAGGTGTTTGTGAGTATGTGTGTGTGTGAGTAAGAGAGAGAGAAAGTGTGTGAGTCTGAGTTTGTATGTATGTATGTGTGTGTGTGTGTGTGTTAGTGTGTGTTAGAGTGTGTTAGAGTGTGTGTGTGGGTGTGTGCATGCAAAGAGTCCCTCTGTGTGTCTGCATTCGCGTGAGTGTAAGCATGTGTCCCCCAAAAAAATCTTATCTCATTTGATGAACACCCTCGGGAACCATTGCTTTGCACTCTGATATCCCAGATATCCAAGATACTAATAATTCACCATCCATCTCACACTCGTTCCACGTTGTGGAACACATTCACACGCCCACTGCCAATAGATTACAGCGGCCGAGGAAGACCAATAGATTCAACCTCCATCCTTGTCAAAGCTAGAAAGCAGTGGAAACACACTGTGACATATGGACACAATAACCCAGAGCGGATTTGAACATCCACCCACAGTCTAGTTATACCCTACACATTATCACACCAGCAGGGGCTTGACATTGTAACGTCTATAGCATTATCCTTCCTCTGTTCACATTACATACTCTAATAATGTTCCCTGCTGTTGAAAAACTTATATGGATAGAGACAAGAGCACCTCCAGTGCTCCTGTGCCTGTTATATAATAATGTTAGGTGGACACTGATTCTATTTACCTCAGGCAATTCAACACTGTGATGCCAGGCTTAGGAGAAACTCTGAATTATTGCCCAAGAGAAGTAACTGTGTTCGGAGTTAGTGCTACTGCGAGTTGTTTCACACAGATATCAAACTGTGGTCTTGCGAGCTTTGCGAACAAGGACGTACAATTACGAATTACATTCTCTGAAAGTTAATCCATAACTCTCACCTTGTCGAAAGACTGCACTCACATGGCCCAGCCTTCACTAGCTGTCAGCTCACAAGAGCTTTTTTTCTCAGTCTGAAGTACAAAGCCCTGAACTCCCCTTAACCCCTATCAGTGACAGAGTTCAGCTTTGGAGACTGCTGGCTAATTGCCTGTCCTGTTAGTGACAGCCGGGCTGCCAGCACAGCCTCACACACACACACACCCATACACACACACACACACACACATATGCACGCACCATGCACACGCATGTGGACACACGTACATACACACAGTCACACAAACACACATACAGATGGATGTACACCCCTACAAACGTACAGTCCTGGTCAGTCATACACACTGACAAACACAGTTGCACAATGCCATACATTCACAGAAACACATTAACACGCACACACACACACAAACACACACACACACACAGACACACACACAGACACACACACATACACACACACACACAGATGTACACACCTACAAACACAGTCACATACAGTCACACACATTGACATCACACACACACACACACCCACACACACTCACGCACACTCACACACACTAACACACACGCACACACACACACAAACACACACACACAGACACACACACATATACACACACACACACACATACACACACACACACAGATGTACACACCTACAAACACAGTCACATACAGTCACACACATTGACATCACACACACACACACACCCACACACACTCACGCACACTCACACTCACACACACTAACACACACACACACACACACACATACACACACACTCACACAGAGTTTGCTGTGCTATGCTCTGCTGGGCCCTGCAGGAGCTGGCGCTGGCGTATTGATATTGTATAGTGTTGCTGATGGCCCAGCAGGCTTTTAATGAAGTATTGGATTAATAATGCAGCAGAGAGGCTCCTCTGCCATTCGCTGCTCCCCATAGGCCGCAATCTTAATGTGTAACCTACACCGCACACTTCACACATGCACGCAGATGTGTCCAGAAGCACACACACACACACACACTCGAGGAACATACTGTACGTGTGTGATTACACACAAGCGTACACATCTGCTCCCATACTCATGTGCAGATACACTCACATATGCACTCACACATACATAGACACACACACCCACACACACACACTAATATACACACTACCACACACACACACTAAGATACACACTCCCACACACATGCACACAAGCACGTGCTCACATTAACTCTAACACACAGGCACACACAGACACACACACACACACCTATACACACACACACACACACACACACACACACACACACACACACACACACACACACACACACCATCAGTTAATTGTCATTTTTCATGACACTGCATTTCCCTGTTTCCAATGTTATGTTCAAGGGTAAAGTCAAGATCCCATAGTCAATGCCCAGGTGACGCCAAACTTACTGTACTGGTGAAAAAAAGTGCTGACGTTTCAATTTTAAACTATATATTTTTGCTCCACGCCTGCTGAATGCTTCTGTACATGAGAAGTCCACATGCAGTCATCCAAGAACTAATATTTGCCACCAATATGGAACATCAAAGTAAAAACTACAGTGTTCCCATCATTTCACATATACAAGGTAGCTGCCATTACTGCCATTGCTCCACAAGGAGAAGTCTAACTCTATAGTTCAGTCGACTGGAAACATGTTTTATTGCACAAAAGAAAGTCTTTTTGGGTTGTGTCCAACAGATGGAGCTGCATAATATTAGCATGATTACGTGTCATTGCGGGTTTCAAAACTCACGGGTGCCAAATCAATCTGAACCGGAGACTAAAACTCTGGACACCCGACGGCAGATGCCGAGATGAACGGCTGGTTGGACAATCTGTTGGCGTTTCAAATTCGCAGCAGTATTCATTCCCTCATTGCCCCCCCCCCTGCGAAGGTCACTTCATACTCCTTACCCAAATTTGTTAAACTGAATTAGTTGCTTGGGCTCCTCACAGTGAACAGTAAAATGTGGTCTTGACAGCTAGTGAGTTTCAGACAAAATCAGTGCTACAAAGACTGTCAGTTTGTCAGCAGCTGTGCAGCCTCTTTCCCTCACAGCAGAGGGGAAAGGAGAGGAGAGGAGAGGAGAGGACAAGAGAGGAGAGGAGAGGGAAGGAAAGGAGAGGAGAGTAGAGGAGAGGAGAGGTCAGGAGAGGAGAGGAGAGGGAAGGAAAGGAGAGGAGAGTAGAGGAGAGGAGAGGTCAGGAGAGGAGGGGAGAGGAGAGGGGAGGAGAGGACAGGAGAGGAGAGGAGAGGGGAGGAGAGGAGAGGAGAGCAGAGGAGAGGAGAGGGGAGGGGAGGAGAGGAGAGGAGAGGAGAGGAGAGCAGAGGAGAGGAGAGGGGAGGGGAGGAGAGGAGAGGAGAGCAGAGGAGAGGGGAGGGGAGGAGAGGAGAGGAGAGGAGAGCTGTGGAGCTGCATACAGTGGGCAGGCACTGGGACTGGAGGGGCTTACTGGCAGGGCTTACTGGGGGAGCTTATTGGCGGGGCTTACTGGTGCATCCAAACGTGTGAGAATCATTAATGAGCCTCATCAGCCAGCGTCTCTGCTCGGCTCTCCTCCAGCGGCTGCAGGGGCAGCCACAATCCCCACAATCGATGGCCGGGCCAGCTGTGATCACACACAATGAAACTCACACTAGCCCCTCTGTCACAACGCCAGCCAGCCAGAGGCAGAGGCAGGCAGAGGAGCAGAAAGAGGGGCTTTGATCCAGCTAACCCCCCTCAGTCCTAAGAGATACACCTCATTAACGGGGCAGGATTTCAAATCAGAGAGAGAGCGAGAGAGAGAGAGAGAGGGATGGAAAGAAGGAGAGACAGATGGAATGACAGAGTGAGAGAAAGACAGGGATACAGAAAGACAGGATGAGAACAAATAAAGAAGGCATAGAGGATAAAAGGCAGATGGATGGAAAGATTGATGAAGAAAAAAGATAAAACAAATGATGTAGGGAGAAAGGGAGGGAAGAGAGAAAGAAAACAAAATGGCTGAAAAACAAACAGGTGAGGATTACTGTAGGTAAGGATTGGGGAGAGGTAGCAGAGGAATGTCAGACAGGTGGATACACATACAGAGGCACAGGGTCGAATGACCTTCCCGCAGCTTAACAAGGTCACATTATTTACAG
>CM050211.1:34966149-35001149 GCA_027475355.1 Coilia nasus
ATGTCACTTCCTGTGATCCCATTGCCCCCACCCACCCACCCACACAAAGCTTTGCAATGTCACTCCCTATGCCCTGATGTTAGGTAGTGTTCGTTGACACACAACCCTACTGGAGACCAAGCAGTGCTCCACACATCGCTATCCCAGAATGCCGCCCTGGCACCCAGCGTGCCTGCCTGTGTGTGGCCTTGTGTGTTGGCAGAGGCACAGAGGGCCTGCTGGGGGGGGCCTGCTTGAAGAAATGGGCACACGGCCCGCTGTTGACAAAGCGTGCTATCTCCTGCTGTCTGGCCATTTTGTGAGCACTGAGTGGAAAGAATCAATTATGCCGGCGTACAACAGACCATTTTAATATTTGACTCCTAATTAATTTTCTCGCAGATGCAGGGGGGAGGGAGAGGGGGGTGCGTCTGAGATGTTGGTGATCTGGAAAATGGGGAGCGCAAATGTTAAAAACACAAGACTCCAGTGAATCGGATGAGCTGTATCACTGAGCTGTACCAACTTCCCTATAAGAGGGCAACTAAGGGGGCTGCTTGAGAAAGTTTAAGCCATGTATGCAGAGCAAACAAAAAACATTATTATCTCTCATGGAGCAAAACCAGAGCACCTCATGCAATGCCGTGCAAAACTTTGACAATTTACTCTTTATCCAACAGCTCACTGCACATAGGTGAAAGAGCCCTTTTTTTCCTCAAAGATTTCTCCCATATTGCAGTTCAACAGTTTGTACTTTGAAGGGGGGGGGGGCATAGGCAGAGAGACAGAAAGCTCATTCAGGTCTCCGTCTAGCTTTGTGCCGAAGGCAGCCACCGTGGCAGGAACGGATGAAAAGGCAGAAAAGGTGAGCGTCGGCGAGGCTCGTGTCCCTTTGAAGTGGAGATCAGGACTCAAACAGAATGGGAGAACACAGGGCTATCGCCCACACCTTTCAAGGCTTTTTCAGCCACGGCGCTCGAAAAAGGAAAGCTTAAATGGAGATGTCGCTCGCGTGCCACACTTTCATCTGCAATGCAAAAAGACAACTAAAATTACTCCTCTGTTGCCTGGAGATGAGTTTCTGCTAGCTGGTGACCACAGAGGAGACATACGTATACTCCTGTTTTGTTTTAGGACTGTTAAGAGTCCCTACATGCAACACTTTCATCTGCAATGCAAAAAGTCAACTGAAATTACTCCTCTGTTGCTTGGAGATGAGTCTCTGCTGGCTGATTCCCTCTCTTTGGCTGTCCACAGAGGAGACATATACTCCTGTTTTGTTTTAGGATAGTTAAGAGTCCTTGCAGTGCTGATCACCACGGAATATAGTGTGTGTCATTTACGCTTGAATGTTCACTTTGTGCGCCGCCTGTGTCGCCAGTTAGCTGACACACACATGAGAGTTGCTGCTATTTTTTCCTCGGTGTGCTGCCAGGCTTGAGTCCAGAGGAACATCCGATTTTACTCAGCCCCCCCATCCACACCCCACACCACCACCAACACTCCACTTTCATCACACCACAGGGATAAAAATATAAGGAGAGACGTTGTCCTTGTTCATTGTTTCACCTCACATACATATGCAGTCACACACACTCACACTGACACACACAATCACACACACGCACACACACACCTTTTTCAATTCAGCTGGTCTGATAAAATATAGTCAATCTCTGCTTAGCCCAGAAATACAAATCTGCTTTTCAATCTGTTACTATATGGCCACTGTGGTCTGAATTTGAAAGTTACACAATGAACACCCATAATCCAGCATAGGCCTATGGTCATTATCTGTTATTAAATCTGTTTATTACATTTTCATACCTGTTGTCAGGGGGAATAAAGACAGTGTCATGGGAGACATGGAGGAAAATGAGGGAGAGATAGCATCCCGTCTGCAGCGCTCCCTAAATGGGGGATGTGGGATGTCCGCAGATAAAAATCAGCCCATCCTACATTGTTCTTCTCCCACTCCATTCACCACCGCGGCTCATCCCCAGCAGATGCCATGTTTGATTGTGGGCCTCCTGCTGACAGATGCTAAATGGCTCCATGGGTCCTCCCCTGTGCAGAAGCCACTCTTTCACGCGCGACCCCTCCCACACAGATGCAGCAGCAGCAGCAGCAGACAGCTGAGGTCTCTGTTGAGCTAACGCCAAAGTCCACACAACTCTTTAGAAACAAAAAACAAACAAAACTAGAAAAGCACATGGAGAGTGCAGACCTCCGCCAAGGCAGCTGAAATCTCCACCTTATACCATCCCCACCTGAAGACTTTTTGTTTGATGGGTAGACGAGCATTCTGAGCATTATTTGTAGAGTTATGAGCAAAAATGTCCAAATTAGCCCTATCTTGCAATGGTGAAGAATCCTTTAAAAAATCCAGGATCCAGATGGTGATCCGGATCACCACCAAAAACGAATCAGTTCAAAGTTAGCCAACTTCTGATCTATCCTGAACATTTTGTCGAAATCCGTCCAGAACTTTCTAAGATATGCTATTAACAAACAAGCAAACAAGCAAACGGACAGACAAACAAACCACCGATGGCAAAAACATAACGTCTTTGGCGGAGGTAAAAAGAAAACCTTGTTGCCACTGATATACAACACGCATTTGACAGAACGGTTACCTAGTTACAATCGCTCGCTGGCATGCTACGTGGCTTTGTTCAGGAGTTTAATCCTCATCTTTTGACCATGTTGTCACCAAGGAGCTGCTTGCTTGGTGAGGCCATTCACATTCAAATCCGTGTGTTGTCCTGGGTCAGGCCTGATATCAACGGAGGAACCCTGCCCAAAGACCCATTAAATGTAACTTCCATTACCATAAAGTAATTACCCCGTCCCATCAAATGAAAAAGCAGAGGCTAATTGCTAAGCACTATGTGACAGGGCGTTTCTCCAGGTCTGGGGTGAGTCATTTATCAGCTGTAAGATAAAATCACCATTGCAGCTTTGGACAAAGACAAGACTTCATCCTGCTTTGTTAAGTCAACCCCACACACCAAAAAAAAATCAACTTCTAAATGGATCTGGACATGAAAAATGACAGACAACATCTTGGCTACAGGCCAGTGCGTCCATCACCAGTGGACACCTCTTTATTCTACGGTGTTGTTGCAGTCTTGTTACGCTTAGTGGGTTTCAGTTCTGTCTGTGTTGTCATGTTGTCATATTCACACCCCACACTGCCTTTTTACTGTAAGCCAGCTGAGAGGTAATATAGCCAGACAGAGACAACATCCTCTACCATGGACAGCCACAATATCCTGTTATACAATGTTGCAGTTTCATGGCAACAGTATCACTCAATAAATCCGACATCAATAAACCAAAACGATATTGCACAGCAGCATCAGGCACCATCTTGCCTGTGTACTACTCTTGCCAATGTTGGCAAGGGAAAGCAGTTGTGTTGCTGTTGCTTTGATTGAAGAATATATTACATCTTTTCTGAATATAAATTAAAAAAAGCTCAGCTGGAATGTGTCAAGCAAGAACCAGCCTCAGTAAAAGTTTAATGAGTTTATCCGCTGTGTTTGAAATCCAATTTTCCATGTGACTGTTTGTCAGGCAAATCAGAGTTGAGACGCTGCTGACTTATGAGGGCTCATATTGCTGTCAGCGGCACTGTCACAGAGCAGCGGAAGCTTCCGGTGACTCATGCCAGCTCACAAACTGACAGGACCAGAGCCCACAGCCTCAGTCAGAGCCCAGCCAGTGAAGCCATTCACATCGGGGGAAAGAGAAAAAAAATCGATGTTCTTCCAAAAACATCAGCTGAAGATAAGATAACATTTAGTGAGAGGAAAGGGGGAGTGGGAAAGTGAGAGGAGAGGAGACTGAGCAAAACAGAGAGAGAGAGAGAGAGACAGACAGACAGACAGACAGACAGACAGAGAACTAGAAGATTGAGGAAGACAGAGAGTGAAAGAGAGACATTTTTTGCCTGTGAAGACATTTTGATGGGAAAAATAACAATTAGATTAGAAGTGAACCTACACCAGAGTCATCCAGCACAGGAGGATATTTCAGGAGAAATCTCAGGGAGAAACAGATATACACTACAAAGGACTACCTGGCATCTGGCACTGATTGTCCCTTAGGTATAATTCAAGGTGTATCTGAGCATGATACATATTTATTTCCCCATGCTTCAGGAGTTGATGGTTTTCAGTGAAATCTTGCGCGAACATGAAAAAACATGTAAAAAAGTGAGTGAAAGACATATTCCTTTCTTTCTGTCTGGGAAGTGACTCCTGCATCAGTTAGTACTGCCGCCCTCAGGCTTCACTGCTTTAGTCTGGCAAGTTCAGATCTCCTGCAATCGATTCGAGAGCCCTTTCTCAAAACCAATTAGGGTCCCACGTGAACCCCCTACTGTGTATAGGTCTCAAGGTATCCACAATCGCGGCATTCTATCTTTCTTGATTGATCCATCTCTTATTACAGTGTCAAAACATTTTGAACTGTTCACGGTGTGGAAAAGACTTCAGTCTGTGTTTCTCATCTCTACACCAATACCAATGCTAGTTTTAATTTTATTTAAAATCAATGAAACTCACGAAAAAAAGTAGAGAAGAGATGCCGGTCTGTTCCCTCTAAAGGTTGCCCATCTTTGGGGCCCACGGGCCAAAGTTGTCCCCTGCCTGATTATGTTTGGCCCCCCATGCTCAGGTTTTAAGGCATATTTAATGTATTGCACTGATTTATTGTACTGCAGCATGAACGTTAAGTTTTGGCCCACAACCCTCCAACTCAATTTATATTTGGCCCTTCACTGAGAACAATTTGGGCACTCGTGCTCTAGAACATTCCGTACTTGGGTTGATGTACAGTAACACAGTGCGGACGGTCTCAAGCCTGCTCAGGCACTGTGCATGGCAGCACTGCCACCCACTAATCCTTCCGCTTTGTAGTTGAGAGTAAATCCAATTTCAGTGACCTATCACTTTATAAGCACTTACATGAAGACACACTGCTGAATGTGAAGTCAGGGGTAACGTTAAACAAGTCAGAAAGAGACAGATGAAGGGTGGCAGAAATAAACAGAAGTGCAGATGACAAAGAGAAAGAATAGCTTAGAATCCACCAGTGCATGCTCATACAACACAGATGGTATGCGTTTGTAATTATTTTTACAATTTCGAAGCGTAACCATAGAAATTTCGGGTATTTGGAATAACTCTGTTGTGATTCAAAACCCTGAAATCAATTCATGCACGTGATTATTATTATAGATGAACAGATTACAAGCTATTTATTTCATCTACACAAATTAATTGAACTTTTAATAATTGTCTTAGAAGTATTCGATCAACCTGTCCCCCGCCCCCCCAACCCATGATTTGATCCACGTCCATTATAACACTCATGTCCTGGAGGGTTGAAAGGGCCTCAGATTTGGACAAGTAATTACAGTGATGACCATGTCCCTTTATGACCATTTTGAATCCATGATTCTCCCTGCAGTCATTTGGGCGCCTTAAAACGCAAACCTCCATTTTAGGGCTACATCCTGTTAGCTTTTAATCACCCATTCAAATAGCCACTTTCCACCCAGCGCAGGGACGTTAATGCTATCTGCGCACTGGCGATCGATGCCTGCCCATAATGTGGGAATGGCTTGTTTGCTCTTTGGCTCAATGGGCAGAGGATGGCTAAGTGTGGATGGATAGCGCCTGTGGTGCCGTTAGTCCTTTTAGTGATGATTGGCATCGTTGTGTCAGTGGAAATGTTGCTTAGTGCTGACCTCAACCGTTAGCCCTGCAAGGCCACAATGCTAACGCAACAACACAAGTGAGGTTGCCAGAAACACTCTGGGAGAACTATTTAACCACAAACTCTCTGCATGCAAGGTGATCACAACATCATGTGACTTTGGGAGCATTTAAGCCCATTTCATCCTTCTCAGTTACTTCTCTAGGCCTTATTTGTCTTCTTCTTCTTCTTCCTGTTTTTCTTTCTTCCTTCTGATTCTTAATGGTGAATTACAAATGTAGATGTGCATAAAGTAATATGTTTCATGAATTTATATATGAAATAAGATATGGTTTCCCCCAGCTGAGTCGGATGAGGCACAGAGGACTCTATGAAGTTTAAAAGGCCACAAAAGCTTCTCTTTATCACAGCAGCAAAGTATGAAGACACTGATTTCTCTTCATACTTAAGTGGCCACAGGCACTAAGGTTCCAGATGAGTCATCAAACTGATTCATTAGCCCCTCTGAGCCTTGCCAAAGGAGATAGGGAGGCGCAGGGCAGAGGAGAGTCAGAAACAAGAGGAGGAGGAGGAAGGAGGGAGGGAGAGAGAGAGAGGGAGGGAGGGAGAGGAATGGAGAGAGGGAGAGGGGGATGGAGGGAGGGAGAGCTGATTGTTGTTGGAATATTAGCAAGCACAGGGACAAATAAGGCTGAATGTGTAGTGTTTAATCACACGTATAGTACTGAGGAAACAGCACAGTCAAACATGGCAAACACAATTCAGTGCCATTGCCGGCATACTGCCCCATTAAATATTTATGAGGAAAATAACTCATTCAGTAATTCAACAAAACCTTTTTCAAGAAAGAGGAACACTGCAACAATGGAGCTGACCGAATTACAAATTCACACATACTCCAGACCAGATTCTTCCCATTCACACTTACAACACATACAAACGCTAAAGTTCCCTGTGTCGAGAGGGAAAGAGCTTCTTCCACTATGTATGTATTCTCTTTGCTCATCCAGACAGACATATGTTCTACAAAGCAGAATGCAAAATATGTCTGTGATCAAGAGATGAATACACACAAGTAATAAAAAAAGCTTTTGGAGGTGTTAATAAAAGCAAGCATATAGCTCGCGGTACAGTTGCCTACTTTATGAAAAACAGAAACTTCTCAGTTTAGCAGGTCCTGTTATCCTTTGTTCCATATGCTTTTTCACTTTTTTGCAACCAAAACAACATATCCCCTCTCCTGCGGCATACTAAAAACACAAAGCTGGAGACTTGCAAGAGAGTGAGGAACATGAAAGCTGTCATATTTTTAAAACATAAAACACCGTCTGTTACTAAGTTGGCCAGCTCATCAGCTGTACCTGAAATGGTCTGTGCCTTAACAGGGATGTCTGTAGTTAAGTCTCCTGATGGAAAGCTTACATTATCACATGCTACCCAGCTAGTGCAGATGTCCAAACCTACACTGATGTGAACATGCATTTCAAATACAGTCCCTAATGTCAAAATGGACTGAAATGAATCCCTTACATTGGGGAATACATTGTTGACCCCTTTAGTTTGAATTGGTTTGGCCCATCAGAAGGTATGGTGTAGAGACCAACCTTTAGAGCCAATATGGACCAAATGGTGCAACTGTGCAAAGTGGAGGCTGCTGGCATCCAACACCAGTATTTTTGCCCTAGCTGCTAATACCCCTAGTGTATTGGATGCTGTAGAAATGACCTTAGGCTTGAAAAAGGTAATATATAAATAACACTTAAGCATATGTTCATGAGGAAAAGGCAACAGATTCTGGAACAACCACTTGTAAACATGTCATGCCAGCGTAGAGCAGATCTGACAGATCTAGTGTTCAGGACAAATGTACCTGTCCACTTCTTAGCACAGTTTTACCCTGACAGACTGCAGACTACTTAGTATGGTTAGGTTGATGTTATAAGTTTTGGTTAACTGTCACTTACATTTTTCACTCTCAAATACTCAATATTCAGCAAACGTCATGCTGGTCTATCCTCTATTCCTGACCTAAGCTGACCCCAACCTGAACACCAGAAAAAGTCTATTTCTTTTCCTCTATTTTAAAGAATATCAATATTTTTTTGTTTCATGCGGCCCACTGAAATAATATATGATGACCACTGATATCTTCCAAAGTGTGTTTTCCTGCAGTGCTGTAATATGAGATACTGTAGCTCTGTTACCATGGTACTACTTTTGCAGTAGAGATGGACCCATATGCACCTGAGTGTAGACATGAATATTTATTAAGATCATAATATCTGATACCAGCATTACAGAAATCCCCACAGTTCACCTCTGTATCTCCACGGCCAAAATCTTTAATCATAAATTTGAAATCACAGGCATCATAAGATAAGCATATTCAGCTTTGATCGGATATGTGTGAGGTTAGTTTTGAACACAGCAGTGGTGAAGATTGGTCTGGTATTGCCCCTCGTGTGTATGTGTCTGTGTATGTGTATGTATTGGGTAAGTATTTGTATGATGCAAGTTTTGATAAAAGATGTGTGTGTGTGTGTGTGTGTGTGTGTGTGTGTGTGTGTGTGTCTGGTAAAGCTACACGTGGGGCACACATCTTCCCACTAAGATAGGAAAACCAAACAAGAGGTGATTTGGGTGGAACAAAATGTGTTCCCCACTAATCTAACAGTGTTTTCCTGGTTATTTTGTTGTTACTAATACAAACTACTAACTACTAACTACTAACTACTGACTACTACTAACTACTAACTACTACTAACAAAAATGGCAAAACATTGCTTTACTGTCAGGTTAGGGTTAGCAATGGATTTGGTCTGGGCACAGTTTAGCATCCTTTAGTGTAATTATAATGGGAGTCAAAGGGAGTACCCCATGAGGGTAGAAATGTGTGTGTGTGTGTGTGCGTGTGTGCGTGTGTGTGTGTGTGTGTGTGTGTGTGTGTGTGTGTGTGTGTGTGTTTATATGTGGGTGTGAGGATGATAGATTTGAGAGAGTTTCAGTTTCTGTGTGTGTGTGTGTGTGTGTGTGTGTGTGTGTGTGTGTGTGTGTGTTTAGATGCTAGCTGGACTATCCCTCAGGGCAATCAGGTGAGGCGCTGTGTGGCAGGAGCAGGCCCTCAGCGTGTGTGTGTGTGTGTGTGTGTGTGTGTGTGTGTGTGTGTGTGTGTGTGTGTGTGTGTGTGTGTGTGAGGCTGTTCCTGCTCTCAGGCAGAAAGGAGGCCAGTTGATGTGGGGGTTAGCCCAGCACTCGCTAAAGAGAGAGAGCCCGCTAAATAATGGATGAGTAAACTATGGATCTCTTTAGCTCAACCACCTCTGCCACTGAACAGCTACGTCACCGGTGCAAACGCACACACACACACACACACACACACACACACACACACACACACACACACACACACACACACACACAAACTTAAACTCTCTTAAATCTATCATCCTCACACCCACATATAAACACATACATATCCACACACACACACACACACACTTAAACTCCACTTACCATCCTCTCTCTCTCTCTCTCTGTCTTTCTCTCTCTCTCTCTCTCTCTCACACACACACACACACGCACACACAACACACACACATACCCACACATACCCACCCACATTCACACACAAACTTTTAAACATCCTCAAATCTACCACCCTCACACACAAACACAGAGGCGCAGACACTAACACATACACACACACCCAAACACTTAGATATACACCAACATACACTCACACTTACCCAACTTCAGTCAGAAACACAAGTACACTCAGACTTCACACACACCGACAAATCGCACCACTTTTTCTGCACATATCAAAAACACACTATCTCATATACTGCTAACCTATTAGCATAAGTTCATATAAATACACAACATAATCCTAAAAAGTGAACTGACAATGCATGAAAGTATATATTTTACATATATTCACCACAGTGATCAGACACAATTATTATATACCCAAAACACAGCCAGCATTTCCTGACCAAGTGAGTACACATCAACACCACAGCACACACACACAGCAAGTCCACTTAAATCCCCACCTCTGGAGCAACAGACATGGCAGCACCCAGCAACAGCATTAATATTTTAACCTCCGACTCGGCAGCGTCTGCATAAGTCATACACAATCACAGATAACACTTACCCATACCACCACCACCACCTCCACCCCCCCCAGCCGACCTACTTGACCCGACAGGGGCCCCTGCTTGGAGGACCTTTCATGGAGCTAAAAGCCAGAAGGGATCCCAATTACTCACAGTGTGGTCTGGATATTTACATGCAACTGATGGTAATGCTCAGTCAGTGGTGGTCTGCTGGTCATGAAATCAAAATTTCAAAGCAAAAAATGTACCAGTCCAGTTTAACCTCAAGTTTACCTGAGATTTGAAATACTATGCTATATATATATATATATATATATATATATATATATATATATATATATATATGATTGCAGTGTTTCATGTGAATGTCAATTAGGTGGTTGGCAATATGGGCTGCAGCTGGGGAAAGAACAGCAATATACAGACACACTTCAGAAAATTAATAAGCAGGTTTATGACTCCCAGAGCTCTGTTTGCACAGCTACACTAATGCAAGCAGCCCAAGGAGTCAGATGACAGGAATGTGTCCATAGTAGTCTGGTCTGCACTCACTGTGCCGAGACAATGGCAATAACCTATTCCAAGTGGGGAAAATCAAAATGTCGAAACATGTGCGACTAAGCATTAATTTCATAGCCGAAACACAAATATGTAACAAGCCTTTATTCGTGTGAAATCCAGTGTGGTCCTTTGCACGAAGACTCCAAAAATGTAAGTGCGAAAGTGAAAGGCATTGTGTGCGAACCTCGTGTTTGGGTACCTTTAGCCAGTCTGGTTAGCCAGACGTTCATCCTCCACCATTTTACCAAACCTAGTCAATACAGCCAGGAAGACACTGCCACACGTTATGGCGGTTCCATAAAACAAACCAATTTTGTGATCAGCATCAAGACAAAGCGCTGATATGAAACTGTCACCACCTGGGTCAACAGCCACCAAGATCTAGAAAGTAGTAGGACCCCTCGCTGTGTGTGTGTGTGTGTGTGTGTGTGTGTGAAGTCCGAACAGTAAGCCGAAAGAACAAAACTGTCACATAAACACACTAGATTTAATTGCAAGCCAAAACGAGTGATGGAAACATGGATACTCACACATTTATTCATACATACACACCCACAAACACATTTACACACACTTACGCAAACACATTCTTACATTCACACACACGCTACCATACACACACTTAAGGACACACACACTAATGGATGGGAAAGCGAGAGACAGTGATAAAGCAAAGTGCTTGGGCTTAAAGTAGGGCAGTAAAGCAAAAGGCAGCTCATCACAAGCAGTTTACCTACCTCCACTCCACTCCTCTCTTCTCTTCTCCTTTCCTCTCTTCTCTTCTCTTCTCCTCTCCTCTCTCCTCTCCTCTCCTCTCCTCTCCTCTCCTCTCCTCTCCTCTCCTCTCCTCTCCTCTCAGCAGTAGTGGATGTCTCTCTCACTGTGCTCCACAGGCAGATGAGGAGCGGCCACACACACACACACACACACGCTCACACACACGTGGGTGCACTTACACACACACGTACACACACACGTCCTCTGTGTTCTACTCCAGCTGCTTGTCCCGCGTCCCCCCTGTAGGTCCCCTTCTGTCCACCCTCTGTCCCCGACTCTTGTCCCCGCGCGAGTGTGCGAGTGCGCGAGTGTGCGAGTGAGTGGGAGAGGAGACAGGCAGCCGGCTGATATAGACACACTCGGGAGCGTGAAAGGAGGGAGGCGTGGTCCCGCCGACCGTAAAAGAAAAAGGAGGGAGGAGGAGAAAGAGAGAAAGGGAGGAGAGGAGAGCGCAGGAGGAGGAGGAGAAGAGGGGGTAGAGAGAGTAGAGGGAAGAGGGGAGGAGGGGAGGGGGATTGGTCCCTCTATATATACAATTCAATTTCTTCCTTTCTGCCTGTGTGTGTGTGTGTGCACTCTGGTGCGCTGCCTTAGTTGTATTCCTCAGAGCTCAGAGTCCACTACCCCAACCCAACCCACCCCAATCCCATCCCACACCACCCCACCGCACCCTTCCCCCCAGCCGCTCTCTTGCTCCCTCGTTCTATCTATCTGGTGCTCTCTCTTTCTATCTATCTCTTTTTCTCTCTTTTCCTCAGTCTCATTCCGCTGCCGTTTCACTGTTTCTTATTCCCCACTTTCTCCTCATCCCTCATTTACATTAGCAGAGACCCACTTTCCCTCTCGCCATCACTTTTTTCACTGCCATGCTTGTTTAGGGCACACACTTTCTTATTCTGTCGCTTCCTCTCCTCCTTTCCACTCTCGCTGTTCCTCTCTTTTTGTCTTCCACTCATCTCTGTCTGTCTCTCTCTTTCTGCCTATTTCTCACCCAATCTTGTCTGTCTTGGTGTTTCTCTCTCTCTGTCTCTCTCTCTCTCCATCTACCCCTCTCTACATGTCTTTCTCTCTCTCTCTGTCTCCTCTCTCCATCTATCCCTCTCTACATGTCTTTCTCTCTCTCCTCTCTCTCTTACTCTATCTCCCTCTTTCTCCATCTACCCCTCTCTACATCTCTTTCTCTCTCTCTCTTTCTCTCTCTCTCTCTCTCTCTCTCTCTATCTCTCCATCCTGTCTCTCTCCCTCTCTATATCTCCCTGCAGCTGGATGAATATGAACTCCTAAAGAGCGGTCGTCGGTGTGGATGGAGCCAATGGCATCCATCTGCTGGGGCCTGTGAGCTTTCCCTTCTCACAGAGAGACAGACAGGAAGAGAGAGGGAGGGAAACATGGGGAGAGAAAGACAGACAGAGTGAGAATGGAAGAGGGAGAGAGCTTTCAAAAGAAGGGGTGGGAACGAGGGATTGGTCCTAGAGTGCATAACTTGAGATAAAGAGAGAGAGAGAAAGAGAGAAAGAAAGAGAGAGAGAGAGACAGACAGGGAGAAACAGAAAGAGAGAGTGGAAAGCAAAGTGAGAAAAGAAGGGGAGGAGACGAGGGATCACTCTTTGGGCAGAGCGCTACAGAGGCAGAGAGGCTGGCACACAGAAGGCATTTATCAGGTTGGCACACAGAGGCTCGCTCTGGCCTCCCCTAGCCCGCTTCACAGAGCCTCCAGTCAGGCCCACCAGAGAGGGGTGCAGAGAGAGATAACACACGAGAACACACACATTCACCAACACACACATGTGCGCACATAAGCTTAGGCACACACACATACATGCACACACAAATACAAACACAAACACACACACACAGACACACACACAAACGCAAACACAAACACACACACATAAAGACATAGACACACACACACACGCATACACACACACCTAAATGCAAACAGAAACACACACACACACACCCTTATATGCACACGCACAGTGCACGCACACACAGCCACACACATACACGCATGGACACACACATGAATACACACTTGGACACAATGCACATAATACGCGATGTATTTATGTGAAAACACATGAGGATGTTAATCCCTGCATCATAATGCAAAGACACAAATCACTCACAAACCCAACCTCAAATACACACATACATCACACACAGAGTCTGTTATTGTAGATGGCACTATTTCAGAATTTTATTTTATCCACTTCAGATTCCAGGAATTGTTTTCTAATGGATCTAAACGATAAAAAGCAATATAAAACTACAATTACGCAATCTATTTGTATTACTGTAAGATGCATCGCATCTTTTGCTGAGGGCATAGGACAGATGGATGCGCAGCAATCGATAATGTTTTAGGCTCTCATAGTGCCACACTCAACAACAACACATGAAGGAAAAATATTGAACTTTAAAAAGATGGAGGAAACACAACAGGAGGGGAAATAAAAATCACATCATCAAACTCCTGGTGCACGCATTCTGTCTTCCTTTCTTTCTGTATTTCTCTCTCTCTCTCTTTCTCTTTTTCTTTCTCTTTCTCACCCACACAGACACACCAAAACACATACACACACACACACACACACACACACACACATACACACACACACACACACCATACACACAAGTGTCACATTAAAAAAAATCTCTCCCACTTCAACATTCCTTAATATTGCAATTACCATGTCGTGGACGCATGTATTTGCCTGGTGCCAGCAGACGTTTCTCATTACTGGCGCGTTGCTGCCACCTCTCCCCCTGCTGGAGCTAGAGAGGGACATCAATCAACGTCGCGCGAACCCGCCCGTGATTGATGCTGTTGTTTATTCTCTTTTGCAGGTTATTCATTTGCAGTGAAAGCCTGAGGGACCGAGAGCTGAGACCACCCTCGCACGCATCCTCTCTCTTTTCCTTGCTCTCTCTCTCACTCTCTCTTTCCCCTCCATCTCTCACTCTTGTTCTCTCTCTCTTTCCTGCTCTCTCTGTCACCTCTCTCTCTTATATCTCCCTCTCTCACTCACTTGCTCTCCCTTTCTCTCTCTCTCTACCACTCTCTCTTGCTTGCTCTCTCTCACTCCCTCTCCTCTCTCTCTCTCCCTCTCTCTGTTTCTCACCCTTCTCTCTTTCCCCTCCCTCTTTCACTCACTTGCTCTCCCTCTCCCTCTGTCACCTCTCTCTCCCCTACCTCCCTCTCTCGCTTGCTCTCTCTCTCTCTCTCACCCCCCTCTCTTTCCTCTCCCTCTCTCATTCACTCACTTGCTCTCCCTCTCCCTCTGTCACCTCTCTCTCCCCTACCTCCCTCTCTCGCTTGCTCTCTCTCTCTCTCTCTCTCTCACCCCCTCTCTTTCCTCTCCCTCTCTCATTCACTTGCTCTCCCTCTCCCTCTGTCACCTCTCTCTCCCCTACCTCCCTCTCTCGCTTGCTCTCTCTCTCTCTCTCTCTCACCCCCTCTCTTTCCTCTCCCTCTCTCATTCACTTGTTTTCCTCCACTCTCTCTCCCACTCTCTCTCCCATACCTCCTCATACTTGCTCACTCTCCTCTCTCCCCCACTCTCTCTCCCATACCTCCTCATACTCGCTCACTCTCCTCTCTCTCTCTTTCTCTCTCTCTCTTTCGCCACCCCTCACTTTCCCCTCCATCTCTCACTGTGTCTGACAGTGACTCTTTCTTTCTGTATCCCTCTTTCTTATCTTTCCATGCTATCAATCTTTATTCTCACCCAATTTTACCTGCAGCTCTGTGCTCAGTCGTTCATGGTCAGCTATTTCAAACCTCAACATGTCCACAAAGCCCATTCAACCATTACTTACCATGTGGTGTCGATTTGTCGTCCTTTCACGGTTATTTATCAGAGCTGGTCCCTGAAGTAATTTACAGGTGACATTTCCATCAGTTCTGCCAATCCATAATGCCATGATCTTTCCAAACTCAGAACCATGTCTTAGTATTTAACTTTCAGGAGGGCCTGAATAACTTCTCAGAAAAGTAAGCAGCTAAAAGTTACATATAACAGTTATGTAATTTACATGTTAAAAGGTGCATGGGGTTGGTTCTCAGTAACAATATTCAGTATTCAAGACATGGATGCTACACAACATTGTGTTTTTTTTGTTCATCTTTTGGGTCATTTATCACTTGTCTCAGGAAGGACTAGTAAACAGTCTCAGTCCTCAGCGAGTGCCTCCGTGTGGCCCTTATCTGTCTATCCGCTGCTGCCTCATCTCTTGAGTCTCAGACGCGTCTGCCGTCCCCCCGCCACCCCGCCACCCACCATCTCTATCTGGGTCTACCCTGGCCAGCTGGCACAGAGCTCTCCCTCTCTGTCTCGCTCTGGGTCTCTCTCTGCCTCTCTCTGTGTCTCTCTCATTTTCTCTCTGTCTCTCTCATTCTCTCTCTGTCTCTCTCATTCTCTCTCTGTGTCTCTCTCATTCTCTCTCTGTCTCTCATTCTCTCTCTGTCTCTCTCTGTCTCTCATTCTCTCTCATTTTCTCTCTGTCTCTCTCTGTCTCTCATTCTCTCTCTGTCTACCTCTGTGTCTCTTTCATTCTCTGTCTGTCTCTCTCCCACACCTTCCTCCCACACATAAGAGGATTAGTTAAGTGTGACATGATGCAAAAGCGTGTTAGTGTGTCAGACAGGAAAGAGATCTTTTCCAGTGGAGAGGACAGGTGAAAACAGGAGAGGACAGGTGAGGAGAGGAGAGGTGAAGATAGGAGAGGAGAGAGAAAGAGATGACAGAAGAGAGGAGGAGAGGAGGATAAATACGGAGAGGAAAGGAGAGGTGAGGACAGGACAGGACGGGAGAGGAGTGGAGAGGTGAGGTGAGGACAGGAGAAAAATACTTTACAATACTAAGGATTGGTAAGGTGAGGAGAGGAACGTAAAAGAGAGAGGTGAGGATAAGAGAGGAGAGTAAGAGAGAGAGTTGAGGAGAGGAGAGGAGAAGAGAAGAGAGGTGAGGAGAGGAGAGCAAGAGGGAGAGGTGAGGTGAGGGTGAGGAGAGTGAGAGAGAGAACACATGAGATTAAGAGAGAGACGAGGAGAGTAAGAGGAGAGGAGAGGAATAAAAAGAAGTGAGGAGAGGAGAACAAGAGTTGAGGAGAGGAGAGGTGAGGTGAGGAGAGGAGAGGAGAGGTGAGGTGAGGTGAGGTGAGGAGAGGAGAGGTGAGGAGAGGAGAGCAAGAGTTGAGGAGAGGAGAGGAGAGGTGAGGTGAGGAGAGGTGAGGTGAGGTGAGGAGAGGAGAGGTGAGGTGAGGAGAGGAGAGCAAGAGGTGAGGAGAGGAGAGGTGAGGTGAGGAGAGGAGAGGTGAGGTGAGGTGAGGAGAGTAAGAGAGAGGTGAGTGAGCCTGGGAGTGCCTCTCTGAAGGACAGGCGAGGACATTGTTCTGAGGAGCCCAGTGTGAGGCTTTAAACTGGTGTAGTGCGGAGGTTACAAATGACAACATGAATTGCTCTTGACAGCTAATTATGCATGTTCAGTACCAAAATTAAATTCAATTTCAAGTTCAATATTTTACATCCCACATTATACTCCAAAAGTATAATATATATATTTGACAGATGAGATAAAATGCCTTTCTAAATTGACAAGATTTAAAATATGCATGCTTGAGGATTATGGACGCTGACATTACAGTCACTTTATATGGTTTTGTTATTTGTTTCTTATGTAGATAAACAAATGTTTTTCTCTGTAAGGATCCTCTCCATGTTTTTTTTTGTCTCCAGTAACATTTTGGTTGCAGAAAGACCTATGATTGTGGGACAGGCTTAAAAATCACAGGATCTGAATACTTCTTCCATCTGACTTTCAGTCAGACAGATGGTGCCTGGCAGTGGATTTGTAGATGTAGAAGACCACATATAACAAACAATGAACACAGAAATTAAATATGTTTACTAGACATCTACAGTTGTAAAGTGCAACAATGTGTCACTGATTTGTTCAGTCATAAAAAGGAGATATGTGTGGATATTATCATGAAAAACCCAACTATGTGGCAAACAGTTGAATAATGAAGAAAGTGTGACAGTTAAAGTAACAGTAATAGTTAATACTGCTACTACAATACCACAATACTACAAAACTGACAATAATTGCAATCGTTCAGTGAAGTCAAAGGACATAGAGCAGATTCAGCACATAAGTGCCAAAGCTTGGGGCTGCACCATGTCTGTAATGGAGTTAAATGTATTCCCTGATCACATCTGACTCTGGGCCTCGTCTTGCCGGATCTGCGCCGGGACAGGACCGGAGCCTGGCCACATGTGCCCCAGATTGAGGCAGCATCCAGAGGGGACGCGTGTTTAACGGGGAACTGGAGTGTGAACATGAGCTCGTCACCGCGCCAGGAGATGGATGATTTATTTATATCTAGTCCTCTGTTCAGTTATCTCTCTTTTTTTTATTCACTTTCGTGTCTTCTTTCTAACAGAACCCCCCCCCCCCCCCCCCTCCTATTTCAATCTCTTCCTCTCTCAAGAGGGATGGCACTGTGTCACAGCATGCCAGTTCAATACTGTTTCTGAGTGCAGAGAGACATCTTAATAATAATTTGACAGAGAAGTGTTTCCCCTTACCTGCCTCATCACCAAGCCAAGTTCAAAGTGACTGAAAAGTGACACTTTCCTGTGTAGTGTCAGTCAATGGACCTTTGCGTCCAGTTAGCCTGCCCAACGTGACACCTACTAGCGATGGCCATATAGCTATCAAAAGGATGATGATCGATGAGGAAGTTGAGCATCAGTCTGTATGAGAATTATGACTCTGAAATTTGTGTGCTGTTATTTTGCATTTGTGTATACCCAGTGTGATTAACTCCAAAAACAAATGAGCATCTGGGCCCTTTTCAAACCCTGTCTCAAGTCAGGGTTTAGTTTAAGAGCCATACAATCTGAAACTGGGCTGAACATAAAGTCACTTGGGTAACACTTTATTTGAAGGTGTATACATAAAAGTGTCATGAGCATGTTATAAAAATGACATGACACCTGTTATAAATATTAATGACACTTCATTCATGTTTATAGCTGTTGTCATTAAGTGTCATTCAGCTTTTGTAAGCTGATATTGTTTTGGGATGTAGGCATTGCAAAAAACTAAATAACATTTAATGACAACAGCCATAACTATGAATGAAGTGTCATTAATGTGTCACATCATGCTTATAAAGGATTCATATCACCCTTAAGTAGATACCTTCAAATAAAGTGTAACCGTAATGATAACTTGTGCTCAAATTACAAATGACTGTAGTGCATAAAGTGGTTATGAAAAATACCAGGATAAGATAAATGCTGTTTATGTTCGGCAAGTACTTCGCTGTGGTTTGCCACTGAAGCAAATTAGCAGATCGCTCTCGTCTCTCTACACATAATATTATTTATATTCACTCACTCAATACCACTTGGTTTATTATGTTATTTATCACCGCGCACCCACCCACGAAGTCGGAATAAAATTACGGCAAAAAAATTAGATGGATAGATGCTCGATGCAATTTATATTATCACCATGAAAATAAATTGTTCTCTAAGCTGCACTGTAAGCTGTTCCTACTGAAAGATTGAGGTTTATATTTGCCTCACATGACAAACAGTGGAATAATAATTAGAAGAATTAGTCCAAAGGTTTTTGAAAATAGCTTTAGCAAAAATAGAAGTATGGAAAACAGCAGTGCGAATGCTGCCTTGAACTGCCTGACAAGAAAGAGAGGGAGAAGGAGTGGGAGTGGGTGAGAGATAAAAATGGAGATGAAGATTAAATTTTTTGCCAGAATTTCTAAACATCAGAGGACATTGCACATAAAAAGCTGCATTGAAGTCCTTGTCGTTTATTTATCGTCTTTATCCAAATAAAAAGGATGTTTTTTTTATGATACTCCCAAAATGACTCCTGAGCTTCCACCCTACAGTGGAGGTGTCCTTGTCTTGCACCCTAAAACTTAAATGAATACTTTCGCTTTTTTAATGTGACGACCCGCTGATAGAAACATCCCCTGTCAGCCTTGAGAGAGAATGAAAGAATGGAAAGAAAGAGAGATAGAAAGAGGACTTTGTGCAAATTAGCCTGACCCTTCTCTCGTCTGTAAAAAGTGCCACCTTTTCTTCCTAGGCCATTTCTTTTCGTTTACGCTTGGGGCTGAATCGTCGTTCCATCACTCCTCCAAGCCTCCTCTAAACCCCCCACCCGCCCCCCCAAACCCCTTTTTTTTTCGGATGCTCTGAAAGAGGGGCGGCTCGAACCATCACTCGGCCTTGGCACCGACACGCCCCCCCCTCTCACGTCGCCATGGAGACCGCTAGGGAAGTAGCTGCCCATCACAAAAGGCGTGTGAAAGGAAGCATTCTGTCTGCGGGGCCGCTCAGAAAGAGGCCTTGAGTGGCGAGAGAGGATGACCACAATGCCTGCTGGGACACTGTATGATTAGTCCAGAGGCGCCATGTTGAATGTAAAGAAATGCTTTACCTAAAACACACACACACAAACAAGCACACACACACACACACACAAGCACACACACACACACACACATACACACACACAAGCACACACACACACATACACACATACACACACACACAGACAAACAAGCACACACACACACTAACAAGCACACATAAGCACACACACACACACATACACAAAGAAAGAAACTGTTGTGTGTGAAGATAAAATAAAAGAGTCGCAGTTTTTTAAATCCCCAGGACTGTAGGTTTAGATTCTTGGGGTCTATTTGTCCCTGACACCGTTGACACTGCGGGTTTGCATATGAATATCGGAATGTGACACGCAGGGGGATGCACGGCAGTAATGTTAATTGAAGGTGCCGTGTATCAGGGGGTGCAGTGTTACGCTGTGGGGGGTTGCCATGCACTCAATAGCTTACACCAACATGAAAAACACCGATAAGAATTTCTCTTATCACCCTTGGTAAACATCACATGGAAGTGATTGTACATTTGTGTGTATGAGGTGTTTTTCCAGAGCTCAACGATGGTGCGACAAAGAATATTTACAGAATGTACAGACACATTTGCTTACTTATGATCAGTTTGCTTGATGTATGGTGTGTAGGTGTGTGACATAGAATATCCTGTGTTCTGTATACAGAGGTAAAGACATACGCAAATATTATTTTTATAGAAATCTCTCACACAACACACACACAGAGGAATAGATAGAGAGAGAGAGAGAGAGAGAGAGAATGAGAGAGACAGAAAGGAGAGAGGGAAAATAAGAGGGAGGAGGGAGAGACAGAGAGAGAAAGAGAGAGAGAGAGAGGGAAAGAGAGCGAGAGAGTCATACCTACCGTATTTGACTCATTGAAATGCAGGACGACAATTCTCCCCTAACATCCAGCAGTGATTATGGCCCACAGTGATGATGTGTGCGATACATCATGTTGTCTCTCTTAATGCTCTCTGCCATATTTATTTGTTCCCCTCCCGGCCACTCACTCTGGCATCTCTGATTATGCTTATGAATTCTTAATAGGGCATTCATGAACAAGCCGTTTATTTCAAGCAATTGGTCCCGCCCACAAACGAGAGATGTCGCCATGATTCATGAATGAGCGCACACACAAGTCTACAAGTCTCTCAGCAAATAGGCCTTCATCTCAGATGCAAACAAGCTACAGGCAGCGGGATGCCGAAGATGGATCATAAAATATTGTAGGTGGTACTCTCTCTCTCTCTCTCTTTCTCTCTCTCTCTCTCTGTGACTGAGAAAGTGAGAGAGAGAGAGAGAGAGAGAGAAAGAGAGAAAATGAGAGAGTGAGTGTGTGTGTGAGAGAGAGAGAAAGAAAGAGAGAGAGAGAGAAGAAGAAGAAGAAGAAGAGAAATCAGAAGGCCTCCTATTAGAGTAGAGTTGGTTATGGTACTGTTTGTTTGTGAACTTTTAGAGTCTATTCATGAAGCCAGCTGTTGGCTGAAAGAAAACTATTCAGCGGAGCATTTCTGTTGGGTTCGGTTCTACCAATCATGACTTCCCAATCATGACTGTGTCACACTGACTACTGTCTGCTGTGACCTAACTGACTGCTTCTTGTTTAATCCACATTCAAATAAACTTTTCACAGGCCTACATAAAGTACAGCGCTCCTGTTTGATAACCAAACATTTACATTGTGGATTTGGTGATACACAAGAGTAAAATTATGCATTGCCAAACTCCAAAGCTTGCAAAAGTGTCTGTTGTTGAAATTCACAAAGTCTAATACCTTACAACCAGATGAAGTAAATAAAAATGTTTACGTGTGTAAAAAATACTAGCGCTTTCATAGTTCTTTCACATTTATGGTGTTTAACACTCTACTCTGCCTATACATTCATGCATAAATCATAATCTTGTCTCCAATGTAACTCCAGTGTAAATGTAAGGTGTCATTACATTACTGTGTTGTAACTCAACATATGGTTATTATTACACTGTGCACTATAGCCAGTCAGTTTAAAACCCAGTCAGTTTCTGTTGCTTTTCCACTTGAAATTACGCTTCATAAAATAAACAAATTCAGCTCCCATAAACCTTTAGCCTGGTAATCCAGCCCCTCGTACTTCATTTCATTTTGTACAGAGGGTGTGGACCAGACACCGTCAGAAACTATTTCTTCCTGGAGATGTGGACTCTGCTGACGTTTAAAACAAGCCTCTGCCTTTACCCAATCTCTAACGCCTGGTCGTCATGTATGCAATTAGCCTACCTACGAACTACAATTCAAATGTAGCACACAAGGTCAACGTCACGGCTAACGAACACACCCTCTGTTCGCTGATTGGATCCGTCTTGCTGGGGCCAACTAAATGACCCTCAAGAGATTCAGGTCCAGACCCTCTGTACAAAATGAAATGAAGTACGAGGGGCGGTTTACCAGGCTAATAAACCTTTGGCTTGAGGAAGTGAACTTATAATTTTTTTTTTTTAAGTTACTTGCTATTGAAATGTCTCTCACAACCCGGCCAATAATAACTTACTTACGTTAGTGTAGTTACAATGCAGCAAGTTCAGCTAACACATTTTCACCACTGAAGATGCTTCTGTTGAATGGAGACAATAAAAGTAACGCATGATCTTTTTGTAGACACAATACGTGGACTTTGAAGTAATCCTATGATATAATAACACAACCGAAAAGCAGTAATATTTCACAATGAAAAAAATGTCACTACTGATTGCACTACTGTTTTTTTGTCAAGTACTGTTCCACCCTTAGATTTTGGACAGTGTACATTATTTCAATCATTTCTTCAGTAGGCAGCACATAGTAATGCTGTGACTCAAGGTGTGCAACAGGGACATAGGCAGTTAGACGGCAGACTTGGCTAGAGCTGCCAATCAAAGATTACAGATGGGGGAAGAGACAGTGGGGATTGGCTATGTGTTTGTTTTGCAGCTAATTGGAGGCCTGCATGTGCTTACAAGGTTCATGAGATTTACGGCAGACTTCACGCCTCTGCCCCGTAGTCATAAATAAAGGACGCGGCTGAAAATTTCAGACCCCCCCCCCCCCCCCACACACACACACACACACACACAGACACACACACACCCACCACCCTCGCCCCACCCCAAAAAGGGCACTCAATTAGCGTCAGTGTAAAACCAACCCATGGGGCTATCAATCACGGCTGATTAACTTTCTAAAAAAAGATGGTGTGGTAGCATTTACACTGTGGGAGTTGCATGCTGGATAATTTGTTCTTGCAGAGATTTGAGTAATGATTGGGGAGAGCACCAGCTAGCTTGATTTCAACCTTAAGTTGGTTTTCGCCTTGGAAATTCACCTCAATCCCCCTTTACGTCTAGTTCTTCTTGGGTAGCTGGATCTTATCAGCCTGAGTCTGTGTTGTGTTGAGGTGATAAGATTATAAGTATTCTATTGGTGGCTACAAATTACAAATGTTTAAGCTTATGAACTCCCCTAACATAAACTTGGAGCCCTAGGTGGCTTAGCCTCTGATAGAGCAGTTGTGCTTAAACACTAAGAAGTTTTTTCAATGTTAAAATAATTTTAGTATAGTAATAATTTTCAACAATAAGTTTCAGTGGTTCATCAACTTGTAACATTGTGAAATGCACTTCTGAATTCGCTTTGCCGCCCTCCATGGGCTATAACTGCACTAAGCACGTTTGGAGGAGCAGAGCATCTGTCTGTAATTGTCTATGAGAGACAATTCCACTTCCAACCTGTAGGGCGACTGAAGATAAAAACTACTTAGTACTGCTTTAAAATTAGGATTTAGAGATAATGTCCAGTGACAGATTTAGACAACATGGGTTGTCACTCAGTGGGCACTCACAAGTGGCATCTTGGTGAGAGGGGCAGAAGGGACCCACACAAAATATTTAGGAATGGTGACGTTTGTGAGATCAGAATTCTGTTGCTATGTGTGCCACTGTCAGGGACAAACTAGTGTGCTGGTGTGTATGTCCTGCCTCTAATTTGGCAGTTTGTCATTTCACAATCTGGGAAGGCCTCCTACTGAGGTCCTATCCACACCATTTCGTTTTCATTTTATACTATCAATTTCATACCAAAATAGGTATGGAGTATGAGGAGCAGTGCTCATTTTAATACCATCATCCTCCTTTGTATTAAAAATGAACTGCTCACACACACACATCACATGACCATTTACATAAATCACATGGCCGTTCATGCAAATCGTATGGCCAGTGTAGCATTATAAAATCCAGTATTTAACAGCGCAGCAGCTGCTACCAAAGACATAACTAAAGGTCAGTAAACCTTGCAATTTGCGATTGCTGCACTCCAAGAGGCAGGTGACTCAAAGCTTACAAGAAAGATTATATGAATAATTATCACATGACATGAGCAGAAAGAATCACAGAAGGATATGTTCTTCAGCAATTAAAGTAACACATAAGTAAAATTGTCTTTCACCGAACATACAAACATCTTAGTATGCAGATGTGTCTGGTATAGAAATTGAAGAGCCTTTTACTTCAATAACATGTAGGAAAATAATAATGGTAAGACTCTATGCAATAAAAGTCTTGGCATATTGAAAGTGGAGGGCAAAGGCAAGGGCCACAGAAGCCACAGGAGAACACATTTAATTTTGGAACATATTCATTAGGCAGCTCTACAAATTATTCTCCACTTTCATTAACATGGCACGACTGCAATTATTCACACCTGCTATCCTGAAATGCACTCTCCAGGTGCAGTTTTTGGTTAAAGAGTTTGTAAAACCCGTTGTAATTAAACTGACTTTTCACTCCCTTTTTCAGCTGTTTGTGTGAAACCTTTTAAGGCCAAATCTTGGCTAGATACTTTATGGCTGTAGTTCCCCCTTTAGTTTCTTCCTCTAAATCTCAGAGTCCCCACATGCCATCAGGTGACCCCACTCCAACTTGTCTTTCAGGACACACAGCTCAGCAACAAACAGCACAGTTGCCATCCAGGGAGAGAGAGAGAGAGAGAGAGAAAGAGAGAGAGAGAGAGAGAGAGAGAGACTGGGGACATCACTTTCTGAGAGGAGTTGGCTTTTATAGCCATTCACAGCTAATCCTACATGCTGCTAAAAGATGCCTTCCATTAGGACTACTTAAGCACCTTCAACCACTCTCCTCCCTCTCATCCTAACTCTATCTCTCCCTCTCTCTTTCTCTCTCTGGCTGTTTCTCTCCTCTCTATTTTTCATCTTACCCCATTCCCTGCCGTAATCCTGGTCCCCCTGTCACTCTCCCTCCCATCGCCCTTTCAAACACATCTACACTCACACAAACATACACTCACACTTTAGAGTCGCCCATTCAGGAACGCCCCACAACACAACAAACATACAAACAAAAACTACCCCCACTACTACCCCACACCAACCCCTGCCCCCCTGGCCCAGGGCCCGTACAGAAAGCCCAATAGCGGGAGTTTAAAAGTCTCCCGATGAAAGATTTTTTAAGTGGCCGGCCCTCGACGGGCCACAGACAATGGCCCTGTGGACAATCAGGGGAGCAGCGCTCCCACAGGCCCCTGGGAGAAAAGGGTGCATAATAAATGGCGGCGCCTTTCTAAAGGCTATGCAGATGAGCAGCCAGCCCTGTTTGCCACCTTCAATAATGAATGAATGAACAAATGAATGACTGAATGAAGGAAGGGGTTGTTTGTCCCCCCACCCGTCGCCGCCAGCAGACCTCACTGCTTCTCTCTTCTCCTAGCAGACCTTACTGGAGCACAAACAGCAAGGCACACCACCCCACCCCACCTTACCCCCACCGTCCTCCAAACAGCAAAGCACCCCACCCCACCCTACCCCCACCATCCTCCAAGAGGGAGCATAGGCTACCCCACCCACCCCCCGCCCCCTTGCAGACCCTGCTAGACCACTAACAGCAAGGCCCCCCATACCACCACACCACCCCCGCCATCCTCCAAACAGCAAAGCACCCCACCCCACCCTACCCTACCCCCACCCGCCATCCTCCAAGAGGGAGCATGGGTAACCACCCCAAGAAGCAGGGGCAGCAGGCTCCACCACCATCCAGCCTTATCATGGGTGAGTGAAAACGAAGGAGGGAGTGAGAGAGAGTGAGAAAGAGAAAAAGAAAGAGGGGGATTAATAGAGAAGTAATAGAGAAGTAAGGAGAGAAAGGATGAGAGACAGGAAAAGAATGTGTGGTGGTGAAAGGTGGAGAGAGAGGCCTCTGTGAATAAGGACCAAGAAACCAAGGAAGTTAGACAAGGGCAACAAGAGTTTTTCCCTAATTGGGGCATGATGGTACGTCACCCAATGGCAGACAGTCCGGAGTCTTTTTACTGCCACCATCAGCCTCTCTGGTTCAATGTCAGCAGGCAAACAGTCATATGGGCCAAGTCATACAGGGCTTTTCCCCCTCTCTTGGTACAAATTAATGCTGTCAAGAGGATGAAAGCAGAACTCAGTCTTATTCATTGCCCTAACGACATATTTCATCAATGCTGCTACTGCTGGGCCCTCACCTCACGAAACAGAACAATGGTAATGATTTTATAATGGTTTTTCCAATGAAGATTGCCTGATCCTGCTTCAATGAGTTTAAATTCATTGGTATGTGTAATAAATGATAACAGTGTTTGTACAGACGACGTGTGTTTGGCCCTTGAGAGAAAGGCAGAGCGTCGAACACATGGCATAGCTTCTGTGGTAATGTCACTGAAATGAGAAATGTGTCCTTACACCAAGGTGAAATCAATTCGTGAAAAATAAATAAATAAACCCGAAATAAATAAGAAAATTAACGTTGCATTCTCTGCCGGTGGTAAATAATGAATTGCATAAATTCGTGGCTGGCACGACATGTCTGAGAAACGAGAAAGAGCTGCAAGTGCAGCAGAAAAGCTGAGGGGCCGAAAGAGCTGATGGCAGCTTTGGCACGGAAAGCCATTAAGGAACAAACCTGCTGGTACCGGGAGGTGACATCTCTCTCCTTAATTAAGTGTCTCGCTCCACTGCTGAAAGATATCACCTAAATAGATTGCTGTTTCTGTTTGCAGTTGTCCCCGAGCTGGGAGGAAGGAAGAGGAAGGGGAGGGAAGGTGGGATATGACAACATGAAGCCGGCCGACGTCCCTCCTCCCTGCTCCTCCTCAGTGCTTGTGCCGCCATCATTTGCATAATGTAATGCCGTGCTCTTTATTGCCATTTTGACTGAGACATCAAAGCAATTCGCTTTATTTTGGAGACTGGAGTTGGAACGGATGTTCATTTAATTGAAATGTTGGATGGTTAACGTAAAATTGTGAAAACATAGAAACGTTGAAAAAGTCATGTTGGCCAAGAATGGATTTCTTGTCAATGTTGTCAACAGAATTATAAAAATTCATCACAGTGATTCTGGAGCATTTCAAATTGGTTTGTCATTGCTTTTGCATTGTAAAATGTATTTGGTTGCCTGCAATGGGTACAACTGATTAGGAGACAATAGAAACTTAATGCCTTTATGCATCCTTGAGCATCCTAAAATTCTCCCAAGGCACTGGTCTATCATATTCATATACTGTACACTAAATTGCTTGTTGATCTGAGGAGTACAGTAAATAAACAACTTCCTAAGCAATGTTACTGGCAGAACAGAAGGGCTTTTTCCACATCTTTAACTGAGCACCATAATGTGTAATTACCTTTGGTTGTTCAATAGAACAAACAGCCCCTACTGTACTGTATGCCACAAATCACCTCTGCTGCAGTAATGAGCATTGAGTTGTGCCAGCGTATTTAACACATTACCCCATGCCTCCCCCCTCTCTCTGGCACTGCTAGGGTGTTGCTCTCTGCTGGTGAGCAGTGTGCTGAACTCTTCGGTGATCTGATGGAACTGAATCAAAGACAGCTGGCACATTTCGCCGCGTGATGGAAATCACGTCATCCTGGATCCTGCCCAATTAAATATGGCCCAAAAATCCCTGCGGACGTTAACTGTCTGGGCCGAGTAAGACGTGATTGGAAACGGTCGCTGTGGGCACAGCGGTTCTCCCCAGACGGAGGAATCACGCAGCACGCGTGCAAAGGAGGCCGCAGTACTGATGCTGCCATCACCCAGAGCTGCCAAGCTGTTTGAAGGGCTGATTAATAAACACACTGACAAATAAACACAATAAACATGTCAGATTCATGGTGAGCAATGAAAGCCAGAGACAAGAACAAAGGATGATGTAAGTTAGAATGAAAAAAAGCAACAACGTGGAAATTGCTTGAGGAATAGCACTGGCTTTTGGGACTGTGGATATGAGGACAAGGCAGCAATATCAGCATATCAGAATATTAAACATGAGAAATAAAAACATGAGAAATACACACTGAGATGTTTAAAAGGCAACGCACTCTCTATCTATCTATCTATCTATCTATCTATCTATCTATCTATCTATCTATCTATCTATCTATCTATCTATCTATCTATCTATCTATCTATCTATCTATCTAGATATATCTCTGTCTACCTGTCTGTCTATCTATGTACTGTATCTATCCATCCATCCATCCACCCATAAGGAAAGCTTACTGTAAAAGCCTTCATGTTTTGTCTCAGATTAGCAGGAGCCAGTCTGATTGGGCTCAGATAGTGTCTTGTGTGATTGAGGGTCACCCTAATGTCACTGGGGATATCGGGCTGCACGTAGGGGGACAGGCGCGGGCCACCGCAGCTGTAAGCACTGCTGATGGCATTTAGTGGCAGGCGCCAAATGTCACCGCAATCAATCAGATGGGGCTCGAGCAACAAGCGTATCGATACCAACGGCCCTCTTTAATTAAACATGGGGGCCAACGGCAGGGGTTGCCTTTGCCCTGTGGGCAGGAGCAAATATCACCTCAGACATGCACAGACACTGTATCTGACACACACACACACACACACACACACACACACACGCACACACACACGCACACACACACACACACCTCTAGTCCTCTCATAAAACACTACATGAGCAGTAGGGAAGAATAGGTGTGAAATATAAGAAGCAGTATTCATGTATATATTTTAGCATGGGGGATTTTACGAAATAACTGAATGGGCATGAATAGGCTAACAGACAGGGAACCCCATTCTTATTGTTCTTATTATTCTTATTATTGTTATGAGGAGCTTCCCTGTCAGTGTTGGTCATACATTTAGAAGACTTTATTGCTGAGCAAGCCATATATAATTCCCTGTAAACGTGTACAACCCATTACAGTTCACAGTGCCTGGCCTCTGAAAGCTGCAAAAGCTGCCATCTTTATTCGTAGCAGTAAATCCTTGTGTCTCTAATATGCACATATAGCCTGGAACTGTTGGAAGTCTGTAGTACATTTTCTTACCAAGAGCATGACATGAAGCCACATGGGGTTAAGGGGTTAAGGGGTTAAGGGGTTTCCGTTCAGTGGACTAAGCATTCAGCTGGGTCTGGTACAGTGTCTGCAACAGAAATTACAGATGCATACCAGTGGCGGTTCTACATTGAATTACTCCCCGGGCGAGACCCCCCTCCAAGCCGCAAAATTACAATGACATACTCTATAAAAATAGTGGCAAAAATATACAATCAGATATATAAATACAACAAATAATATAGTGGCAGAGGATGCTCCAAAATATTTTAAGGGAGCCCCTGAATTGCAATTGAAATTAACATCAAAATACTGTAGGCTACAAAACTCTTATACAAAACATCCATAAACTGCAATATTATATTAACATGCCCTTACGTGCCAAATGTCTGTCATTAGACGCTATATTAATCTATCTTTTAGGGAGGAACAATTAGCTGCTAGCTCCTTGGTTACTGCCTCGAATTCTACAGTGTGCCTGTTACACCTTCAGGTATGACTGGTTAACTATGCTAAACTAGCCTATAAGTTAAACTATGCAAACTATGAGTTGCAGCAAATTGCAAATGTTGAAACTATCATAACAACATTCTGTTGGCTAATGACAGGGCTCAACGTTAACCCAAATTATGTAAATCAATAATAACTGAACTTGTAACAGTTTTGTTGCAAAACCAAATCTTATGGTGAAATTAGACCTTGTGTTTGTTGAGCTAAGACCGAATTATTGTTGAGTATAGCAACCGTAGCATCATAGCTAGGAGGCTAACAAGCGTAAGAGTTATACCATGATTAACATTAGCCCTTCATTCATGGCATGGATAACGTAATCATGCAGGGGGAACAGTTGCATACCTTCATCTTTTGCTCGTTTCTACTCTTCTAATGGCTTTGATCTTTTTCTGTCCATCTCCTGTTTGTCACTCGACAGTCAACATACTGTATTTCCCATCCCCAACACTGTCACTGCCGACCAGGAGTTAAGACTAAACCAATTCACCTTGGTGACCGCATTTTGTATTGCCCTTTTTTATTAGCCCTTTCACAGAATTAAAAAAATGTGCAGGAATTCTAAACCTGTAAATATAATATTATGAAAGAAATGTGCGTTATTGGGAAGGACGCTTATGTGTGACTGACTTCGCTCACTAACTGCAGAATATTGCCCGCTTGTGCATTGCATTTGAGAGACCCAGAGGTGAACTGTCCCCCACGCCCCCTCCTCCTTGTGCAGAGGACCTTCTCAGCAGGGGCACCTGCAGCCAAAGGGGGCGCCAACTTGCTAATTTCCTACACAGTGATATGATAGATAATAAAAAATGTTTTTTGATGATATATTTTTTTTCAAGCGCTCGTAAGGCCAATGGAATGGCACCCTTCACGAAATTGCGCCCTGGGCAAAGGCCCACCCCGCCCCCCCCGCCCCCCCAAGAACTGCTACTGATGCATACTAAGGGACATCCACATCCACACCCCCACCCCCAACACACACACCGCACATGCGCACACACACATTTACATGCGCATTAGCATGAACACATGCTCTAAGTGATTTTAGTAATTGCTTGATGGTAATTACATGCCTCTACAACTGAAAATCATGTCAGAAAAAGATGCTCACTGCTGCTGGGGGGACTGCAGGATGTTCAGGTGAGAGGAGTATGAGGCGTTTAGATGTGGAGGTGATTTGCATAGAATACTATGTAGCTCCTCTCTCTTTTTTTTTTAGTTTTTTTTTTTTTTAATAATAATTCACCCTGCGTTTAGGAGATGCTTTTATCTAAAGCACCTTAATAATATTCCAGCTGAAGTAAAAGTACTAAGACCTACACTTAGAATAGGAAAAGTAAAGGGAGAGAAGGGCATAATATGTGAAGGTTAGAGATGTTGTTGGTGTGATAAGGGTGTTAGGTGACTGTAGGCTGGCCTCTTTAGGTTTTTCTCTTAGACATCCATTGTCTTTGTATGGAGGCTGTTGGCAGTGACAGCTATTCAAGTGTATGGATTTCTAAGCTTATCAACCCTCTGGCCCACACATGAGTTCCACACCAATACTGGGGTATTGTCAATGTGAATCCTTTGATTGACCTGTGAGATGTCTGCTAGGAGTGGGTATCAAACCCAAGAGGGCATACAGCCATTGGAACTTAAGCCCAATGCCTTAACCATTGAGCCATCTTGGCGCTCTGTCACTGACACACCAGTGATAGATCACTATTATATATCCTATCTGCAACATTACTGTAACCACATTTCACAATTATTATGAAAGTTTGTCATATCACCCCAATAATAACATTAGGCCTCATTTCCACCGACTTGAGGGTGTACAGCGCGTACCCGTGTACAATAGGTTTGTATAGGGACAGAATACGCTCAGATCACGCGTGCGGTGGAAATGGTCTAATCTGTTAACGTGCATTCTAAACGAATACGGACAAAAGCAAGCGCTGTACACGCAGAGTGTTTGGTGGAAATGAGCCGTTATAGTACGTCCTATTCTACAAAAGGTGAACAGTAAAGGTACACAACCTTCATGATGGCACAGTTTTGTACCACTAGGTTGTCAGCATGCTTGTTAGTTTTCACAGTGCAGTGAGAAACGCTGGATTATCATGGAATCCATGTTATGAATCTGTGACTTGATAATGTGCAGGTTTATCTTCAGCAAGTCCTCATTAGTGGCTAAGATGTTTACCAGGAGTGGGGTTCGAACCCACGAGGATATACATCCATTGGATCTTAAGTCCAACGCCTTAACCACTCGGCCATCCTGGTACTCTGGCATAGCTACATGAGTGATACAATCACTGTAATCACTGTTATATTACATTATGCTACATGATTGTTACATTATTCATCCAATGTATTGTCACCCTTTCTACCCATCAATTAACTCTAACACCTATCAGGTTTGTAGTAACTCTTGCATGCAATACACTACGTCCATGATCTCTATCTCTTCCATAATATACCTCTACCTCCATAATATGTTTTTATAACAACTGCCAAACCTTCAGTTTTCCAATTTCTTACCCAGACAGTGAGTCTATATGTGGAGCCTCTGGACCTCTCAGTGTCCCTGGTGTGAGGTTTTAGCTGCTGAGGTTCGGGTGGCACTTGAGGCAGAGCCGTGGCGTGCTGACATTTGTGTGGCTTCAAAGGTCTGAACTTGGTTTCACCCCGCGGCTCAAGTGGAATAAGAATAAACTGCAGTGAAATGAACGGCGGCGGACTGCTACAGGTGACAGGCGTCTCTGTGAGTGCTATAAAAAGTCCTGGATCCTTTTTGCTCTGTTTCTCTGTCTCTCTCTCTCTCTCTCTCTCTCTCTTACTCTCTCTCTCTCCTTCTCTTTCTCTCTGTCTCTCTCAATCTCCCTGCCTCTTTCTCTCTTTCACTCACACACACACACCCACCCACACACACACACACACACTATCTTTTCCCACTTTAAGACCTCTTAACCCAATGTGTTGACTAAAGTGAAGAGCCCACTTTTGAGTCTCAGTGAGGCTCTCACACAGAGGCCACTCAGTCTGCTGCACTCTTGGATACCAGCATAGAGATAGGGAGAGAGAGAGAGAGAGGGAGGGAGGGAGAGACAGAGATAGGCAGAGAGAAAGAAGTATGGGTAAAGCGTGTGTGTGTGTGTGTGTGTGTGTGTGTGTGTGTGTGTGTGTGTGTGTATGTGTGTGTGTGTGTGTGTGGGGGGTGGGGGGGGGGCTACTTTTCTTTAAATAAGTAAATAACTGTCTGACAAATTCAAAGTGTCTGTGCTTTATAATATAGTATGAATATAGCACTCATATGATTAGATGCACCAGCTGTGTACTGAAATCTGATAGGACTGCATTTACATTAACAGATGATGTAATATTTTATGTAAAGTTGCGCATAAGACCTAATGGCACTGGTGGCACAGTGGATGGAACTCGTGTAAATATAGAAAGCAGAAACAACACACGATGTAGCTGTCATTAAAGGCATCCGATAATCAAAACAGCAGATGCTTACCTTACAGTACTGGAGGCTGCTACGTTTGGACAAAGTGTGTCTATATTAAGAAAGCCTTATCACATGGGATACAGGATCTCACTCCTTCTGTTTCTGCATGTGTGTGTGTGTGTGTGTGTGTGTGTGTGTGTGTGTGTGTGTGTGTGTGTGTGTGGTGTGTGTGTGTGCAAAAACCACAAAAGGAAGTATCATCTCACCCTCTGAGTTTTTCCTGTGATGTTTTGCAACATGTCCTGTTTAATTATGAAGCGGGGACAATATCCCTTTTCTTCCAATCAATGCAGACAGGTGTGACCTTCATGATCCTGAGTTTCATTGAGTTTGTCTGACCCCTAGCGGGCACAAACATGAATTACGCCAGGTAACTGAGTTGATTATGTAGGTGAGAATTCAGTCTGAAAGCTACCACTACAATATCCCTTTAAATTTCCTATTACATATTTTTTATAGTTACTTAGATTATTCGTTTCAAAATGTGCTATTTTACTGAGCTATGGATTATAAAAAAAAAATGGAAATGTCATAATTCAATGTACATAATCACTCTCGATGGACACAATATTATGTCATTTTGCAGGATAGCTTTTGAGAATTTCAGTTTAGTTAAATCTAATCTAGGAGTTCAATGTCCCTTTAATGAGAAAAGGGCTGATCTATAAATAGTACTAATAATACTAAATAGTGATGATTAGGGGTGCTACTAATCATTTTGAGCTATGTGTTTATCACACTGCGTCAATAATGTCAGTATGTGAAATAAGGGACCATTGAGAGATACAATTTTGCACTCTGTAACACCCTTGATGGCACGATTTTGTAGGCTAGTAATGTAAAGTGTCTTCAGGTTACGAGTCTCGTTCGATACAGGCGCGTTAGCATGACCTTCATATCTACACAGTTTGATTTGTAAATTCGTGAACTTCTGCAAGTCGTTATTATGCATTAAGATGTTTACCAGGAGTGGGGTTCGAACCCACGAGGATATACATCCATTGGATCTTAAGTCCAACGCCTTAACCACTCGGCCATCCTGGTACATTGCGGCCAGAAAAGAACTGACGTCATCCCTCAAAAGACAGTTTTAACATAGTGATTTCCATTGATTGTTCTTTTGTGTCAGTAATAAATGGCCTTCTAATGTTTTTTTTAAACATCAATGCCATCTGCATTTATCTGTTTAAAAGAAGGAGTATTTTTGTTGATTTGCTGGGCTACTTTTTACGTCTAATTATTTTTGTAGCTCGTAATGAAGTTTTTTTTTGTTTTCAAAAACAAAAGGCCCAATGGAACCACCGGAGAACCTGTATGCCGGTCTACAGGCTACTACGTTTCTGCTTCGTGATTCCTTTTTTTGTGCGCATTCAGCTTGGAAGGATGGTGTGGCATTTCCAACGTTGTGCCAGCCTACTCTTCAAGCCTGTCTTATTTTTGCTAGCTTTTCCATAATCACCTAAAATCGCCCCGAGACCCCCCAAAATGAAATACAATAAATTACGATATTTCACCACCAGAGGTCACTGTCACATAGCGTTAACCAGAGCTGTATATACGGCTCTGGTGGAAATGCCAGGGGGCGCTGACTTCACAACTGAGAATTATGAGAAGACTCGGACGTAGCCTAATTCACTCTGGCTAAGTTATCTTGAAGCATAGGAACTTGATGTTAAAAGAAAACAAATGAACTTTTAACATATTTCATGAAGCATTAAGGCAAGTTCATTTATTTGAAGTATAAAGGCAAGTTCATTACTCTTTCCTTTGCACTGTCCATCAAAATAGATAGCAACACTCACATCAGACTCACAGACACACACACACACCTGTGCCACCTTTGTCCCCACGTGCCAGTCGCTGTGTCAAGTAGCTTCCACCACAGATGATAATATTAGCAGGAGAAGATACGTGGAAAAATATTTGCACCAATGTCTGCTCACAGAGACAATCTCAGCACACACAGGTACGATGAGCCCAAGCCAGATTTCTCAAT